>JANKOE010000206.1:84680669-84693607 GCA_026284465.1 Erythroxylum citrifolium | reverse complement strand
TGAGAATAAAAAACACAGGGGCTAAGGTGAACGAATTAAAAACACAAGGGCTAAGATGAATAATCAAGTATATCACAAGGGCTCTTTTATAGGATTTGCCAATTAGGAAGAAGCAAAAAATCCCAATCAATATATAAGCCACAATTAATCACACACAAACAATAACTGTAATTGATAAAAATAGCCACACTGCCTAAATTTTGAAATCTTTTTACTTTTTGTTGAAAAAACCATTAACATCAAACCTCTAGTTAACAATATTGAAGAAAAAAAGTAGAATATTAAACAAAAGAGAAAGCACATGACAAATGTGGAGTTGGAATAAGAAAAAAAGTAAAATAGATCATAAAAAGCACTAAAAATAGAAATGAAATGAAATGAAGATGAAAACTAAAAAGGAAAGCAACTAATCGCTACGATAAATAACAAAACAAGACTTCTTTGAAATGTAGTGAATTTAAAACTCAATAAAACAAATAGGAAACTGTAAATCACTTAGAAGCCAATACTAAATTGGAGTGAATGCCCAAGAAAGCTCATTTGAAATCCCTTGATGTAGTTAGCCAACATCTGTAACAACAATTACCACACAAGCTGCCACAATCCCACTTGTCATTGATTGAAGCATAGGCCTGATGACCTCCATTAACTTACCTTTATTAAAAATTAAACCTAAGTAAATTGAAAACACCTACTCTATTTCAATAAGAAGAGGTGATCCATACCCCTTTAATTTGAACCAAAAACACTTAGATTATGCCAAAATACACCCTCTTAAATCAGATTACTTTGGTAATCGAACCATTTTCAACTTAGAATTAAACTTAATATAAGTAACTTTAATGGATTTTGAAATTAGGATTTATGAAATAGGGCTTGAATTTAAGTGAATTAAGGCGTGATTTATAGTAGGGAAAAGAAATATGAGGGATTAGAGGGATGATTTGAGGAGTTAGGAGGTGATTTTAAGGGAGAGGAGTCACATAAGTATCCCAAATTTGAAAACCTGCTTCATGTTGCTCCCAGATCAACGAATTAAAAGAATTTGACTAATGAGATAATCAATTTAAAGAATCAAAGAAAGCATAAGTACCTTCGTAAAAATAAATTGAAATGAAAAATTATAATGCAACAACAAAGAAAAACTATCTTATGCTACAACTTAAATTTAAGAGCTTATATTATTGAAGTACAACTATATAATGGTTGTATAGACAAAATTTAATCTCTATGTAATCATACTATTATGTGGATAATGATTAGGAAGCAAATTGCTATAGGCCTCACGGCTACATCAACTTAACATAAGTTATCATAACCTATTTAAAATGGCATTGGATGTAGTGTTTACATAACATAGAGGGAAAGAGAATGAAAGACTCTTTAAGAATTCAAATCATGACTTGTAGAGTTTTTGTCACAACACATTGTTGTAGATTAGAAAAACACTTGTGGCTAATAAGGACACATTAGATGCACAAAAAGCCTAGTTGTGAATTGGAACTTAGGACAAATCTAGATGGAAGTAGCAAAAGGGGGCATAAGGAGCTAAGTTAAAGAAAAACAGAGTTATTAGAGGAAGTATAATTAGACCAACTATATATAACTCATTAGCTAGAGAACTACGATGAGATGCCATTGAAGACTAAAGCGTGTTTCACACACAAGTTAAATTCTGTATAATGTCTATCTTGATTAGATTCCTATACTAAGGTCATTTTGACACCTTAAATCAGTACCAGTAAGGCTTTGTTTGGTTGATCATCTTTATTCTAGTTACCTAGCAACTCTTGTAATAATTAAGGCCTTGCAACTCCTTTGAAGATTATTCAATATGTTTTTTAACTTTTATAAAAATATAAGACATATATGATCTATCTTTAAAATTAATATGAATTTAAAATAATTAAATAAAGTATATAACTCTAATAAAAATAGATTTTATTAAAAAGGTGAAAATGTAACTTATATAAACTATATAACACTAGGAACCAAGATAACTTAAATAAAAAATATAAAACTCCATTAAATAATAAACTTAACTAATAAAAAATATAAAAATCCATTAAATAATAAATCGGTATTAGACTGAGAGGGTGAACCAATGAAAAATAATTAAATTGGGTTAACAAGAGTTAGATAATTTAATAAGAACGAGAAATCAATCAAATTGGTAATTCTGTGACAAGAGATCTCACATAAGTTCCGGTAACTAGTGGAAAACTTCAGATCTAATTAGGGTTTGGATAAATTATGAATTGAGAAATTGGAAATTTCTATAATCTGATTAGGGTTTATAATTTAGGGCTTTTGGTTATAACTTAAGAGAGAGTTTAGGATTAGATTAACCCTCCTCGTGGGATCGACACCTTAGATACTACGCGAACGACTCGTACGCTTGCAGAATATCGAGGTTAAAATATTAAAACTACACATATCGAAAAACCGCGATCAAGGCTCTTAACAACTCTCTTGTATGCCTAACCTTCTCCCCTACAACTCATGTATGGTCTATTTATACTCAAATAACCCAAAATAACCAACAACAACAAAACTAACCATTATAATGGCTAGTAACAATAGCATTGATTGACCATTCTACATATTGGTTGATTATTTTAGTACATTTATTGATGAATGTGGTCAAAAGCTCAAGCTACATATTTTTAAAAGACAATTGTCAATTACATTGCCACACTAGTTGACCATTCTATACAAAATTCTAACATGGGTTATCTAAATTACTATATTGGTTTACCAAATTTCCTAAAATAAGTTTCCAAAACTTCTCATGTTATTTTAAAGATTAAAATGCATTCATTTGACAAAAACTTGATTTAATAATATTTCAAAAGTTACACAAATGTTTTTTAAAGATAAGACGCTTTCTTTAAAAATAAAAATAAATTGCCTCTTAATTATGAAAGGATTTACGAATCATACCCCATATACAAATTATTATGTAATTATTAAGCCTCTAATTCACTGAAATGACTATTAGAAGGTTAGCAAAAGGATACAATAATTTAATTTAAGTTTTGGTGTAGTTGATTCCTTTTTATTCTTGATTCTTTGAATTATATATATGCTTCACTTTTCTCCTTTTCTTTATCCACTAATTGCTCAATTGACTAAATTAGCTCCTTTGCTCACTTTACCCTTCTATTAATCTTAATCTTTTCGCATATTTACTTACTAATATCACCAAGGATAAAATACTAACTAGGCGTTTGGTTTGAGCACGGGGTTGGCTATGGATATGGGTATAATAGTAGAAGGGGATGGGGATGGGTATGAAAAATAAAAAAATAATGTTTGGTTTGTAACTTGGGTTTCTGTATTAATATCAATACTGTTGTTTGGTTTATTGCATTAATGGGAATGAAAGATAATACAATACAATTTTTACCCTCAATAAAAATGAAAATAATTTGCCCTTCATATGTTTATTGGGGCTATCTCCATATGTTTGTAAAAAAAATTAATCAGTTTTGTCAAGGAATTTTATCGTAATTTTTGAGCATTAAATGAGCTATATGATCATTTGTCAACATAGCTGCATAATGCCAACAATACAATTGCAACTATATTTTTATATTATATTTAAAATGAAACATAAAGCATAAAACAACATCAAAATAAACTTAAAACATAAAGTATCAAAACATAAAAGGCTAGGGATAAAAGAGTAAAAAATAAACGTGACAACAACTTATATTGGAATGAAAACTCGATACCCACCCCGTTTGGTGGGTTTAGTAATTTCTCAAATTTAATGGGATAAGTCTATTCCCATAAAATTGAAAACTTCAAAGCAAACACTGTTTTTTACAATTATTCTATTCCTTCGTTCTCAATCCCTCAAACCAAACCCTCAAACAAATGGTTCTATGTGTTTTTCCTTTTTTAAAAAAGTTAAAACCATATATGAAAAATCAAATTAAATCACAAAACAATTATAAGGGAAGAAAAGGAGCAGATTGGTCGTATAATTCTCGTTCAATCTAAAACCATTTGCACTTTCACATTATCATATCATATAGCATATTAGTTATTCTCTTGATTAAATCATAAAACAAGAATATATAAGAAAAAAAGGAGCAAAAGCTCCATTTACAATGAGACGAAACCAGATTCTATCTAATTCATTTAACATCAAATTAAAACGAGGGGTTTTAGAAAATATATCTGGAGGCGCAGAACAAAAAATTCCTTCGTTGATGAGACGCGATAAGGCAGCATGGGAGATCGTAAGGAATTGAGAGGCGATAAGGAAGTAAAGAAGATGGTAGGGCAAAGGCTAGGGATAAAAGAGTAAAAAATAAACGTGACAAATACTTATATTGGAATGAAAACTCGATACCCACCTCGTTTGGTGGGTTTAGTAAATTCCCAAATTTAATGGGATAAGTCTATTCCCATAAAATTGAAAACTCCAAAGCAAATACTGTTTTTTACAATTATTCTATTCCTTCGTTCTCAATTCCTCAAACCAAACCCTCAAACAAATGGTTCTATGTGTTTTTCCTTTTTTAAAAAGTTAAAACCATAGACGAAAAATCAAATTAAATCACAAAACAATTATAAGGGAAGAAAAGGAGCAGATTGGTTTTATAATTCTCGTTTAATCTAGAACCATTTGCACTTTCACATTATCAGACCATATAGCATATTAGTTATTCTCTTAATTAAATCATAGAACAAGAATATATAAGAAAAAAAAGAGAGCAAAAGCTCCATTTACAATGAGACGAAATCGGATTCTATCCAATTCATTTAACATCAAATTAAAACGAGGGATTTTATAAAATATACCTGGAGGCGCAGAACAAAAAATTCCTTCGTTGATGAGACGCAATAAGGCAGAATGAGAGATCGTAAGAAATTGAGAGACGATAAGGAAGTAAAGAAGATGGTAGGGCAAAGGCTGGTGATAAAAAAGTAAAAAATAAACGTGACAAAAACTTATATTAGAATGAAAACTCGATACCACCTCCTTTGGTGGGTTTAGTAAATTCCCAAATTTAATGGGATAAGTCTATTCCCACAAAATTGAAAACTCCAAAGTAATTTTTGCTCCTAGTCATTTAATTGACCTCTATTGGGAATTTTAAACTCTGACTATTCCTTACAATTCCCGGTAGTTTATCCATGACTAGGTAAATCATCTTTAATCACCCAATTAATTATTCTATTACGCTTTAATTAGATATTTAAAATATGATATGAATTTGTACTTTTCTTATTTTTAAAAGAAAAGTAAATCCCCCCAATAAATCATCCAATTACAGTTTCTTTGTATCTCCACGACAACTGACACCCCCAATCATGACCGTTCAGGCGTCCACCCAGTTTGATCATATGGTGGTCTTCATTCCCCTAAAAATAGAAAAGCTCAATAGAGTGATCCGTCGTCGTCTTGCAGGGATGAAAGAAGTTGCCGTTGGGATAACAGACGCCATGCTGGAGGGCACGTCATCACTTTATTATCCTAGTCAGCAAGTACACTGGATTTAGCTATAAAATGCCCGAGGAGACCATTTGTAATGAATAGAGTCTCAATTATACCAAACAATCACCTTTGTCCTCTCAACTTCATTTTCATTTATCTCAAGTTTAAAGCGTTACGGTAGCCGGAATCTACTCGGAGGGATGGATATTCCGGCGATTACATCTTCGACGTCCATAAGCAATCTCCTTGTTTCAAGTCATCCTCGTTTCGTCTTCCACGAAAAATTCTGAGCTGAAAGCCTACTTTATCTTCTTTTCTTTTTCTTTTTGCATCGTCTTCAAGTTATTCCATTAAGTATTTGGGGGTATTCGGTTACAACCAAAATTTGGTGGTTTTATCAAGTGTTTTTGGCCGGATTCATCACTTTAAGCTATTTGCGATGATGGTAGTACAATTGAGGTTTTCAGCTTTCTAGTCAAGATTTTCTAGTCAAGATTATAGTTGGAGATCAAAAGAGGCAGAGTGAAATCCTAAGTTTTGACTTTTGAGAGCAAATGAAAATTCAGCCCGTAGATGTTGGGGTTCAGGTTCCGGTTCGACTCGAACCAGCCAAACAGGTGCTAAAATTCCGGCTCAAGAGGCTGTTTGACCGTCAGTTTCCGAAGATATCATCTGTAGGTGAACCGTACTATGGAAATGGAACAGGTGGCGAGTTGGAGCCTAGCTCGGTTTGTTTGGACAAAATGGTCCAAAATTACATCGAGGACACTAGCGATAAGCTACCCCCACAGCCACTCCGTAGTCGGAATCGCTGTAACTGCTTCAACGCCAACAACAATCACAGCTCCGATGACGAATTCGACGTCTTTGAGGACGGTGACTTCGTCGGCAACGGATCGTCGGGCGACTCCTTTGACGTTCTCAAGGTTTGTTTTTTCCTTTTAAAACAAGAATTCTCAACTTTAATCATATTTGATTTAGAACCCCGCACATTAACACACAAGAATTTGATTATACAGAGTCTGATTCTGTGCGCTAGCGTTTCCGAGAGGAACCTCTTAGCCGATACGGCGGTGATCGTCGAGAAGAATAAGCACTACAAGCGAAAAGAAGATTTGAGAAAGATCGTCTCCGACGGATTGTGCACTCTCGGCTACGATTCCTCTATATGCAAATCCAAATGGGACAAAACCACAACCCATCTCGCTGGTAACTGCTGCACACTTTTTCTACACTCAAAAACACTATTACCGGAGATGAAAATTTGATTTTGATTGACTACTTACTACTAATTTTGGTCATTATAGGCGAATACGAGTACGTGGACGTGGTCATCGAAGGAGAGAGGCTGTTAATCGACATCGATTTCCGGTCAGAGTTTGAAATAGCGCGGTCAACCGGAACTTACAAGAATGTTCTACAGATTCTACCGTACATCTTCGTCGGAAAACCCGATCGGATAGGTCAAATAGTGACGATCGTGTTAGAGGCGGCGAAACAGAGCTTGAAGAAGAAGGGCATGCACTTTCCTCCATGGAGGAAAGCTGAGTACATGCGCGCCAAATGGCTCTCTCCTTACACTAGGCTCAATAACACCGACAACATCAACGACAACAAGCTCATTCCCACTGAGACTCAGTCAAAGGAGGAGGACGACTGTTGTTTGGTTAACGACGGCTCGGGCAGTATAACGTGGCAGCCACCGGCGGTTGAACCCAAGAAGGTGGAGAGAGGACCCAAGATGGTCACCAAATTAGCTTCACTTCTCGAGGGATAAACAAGTTTTGGACCTTTTTTCCTTTTTTTTTTCGGTTTTTTTGTATTTGGTAATTAAGTTATAAAAATGAGTATATAATATTATATATTACAAATAAAGTGGGTAAAATGGTAAAATAGTAGTAAAATGTTTTATTTATACGAACTCTTCACAATAGCCTCAAAATGCATGATAATTTGGAAGTATGCGGTGAAAGGGAAAGGGAAAGGGCAGAAGGGTTCAGGATCACTAGAATGGCGTGATATTCTTTTGTCCTGGTTGATATTTTTCATGACTCGGACCCCTCTTTTGGTTACACGTTTGTGGTCTGCTCAGTTGGTCTTTTTGGACTTTTAAACACTCGTGAGTTCATTAACATTTTCAACTGTTTAAGTTGAATTTTCTTCAAACTTCGTGAGTTTTGACCGTCGAATTGGGGACCGTACCAGCAATTGTAATCGTGTTGTTAACACCAAACACGTGAACCTTAACATTGAAGACTGGTTTATTAGTAGCAGTAGGTATGCTAACATGTTAGATTGGTTTGGGTTGAACTCGTAACCAGTTTAGTCTGGTTTGATCCTTCTGAAATGCGACTTGAGTTTGATTTAATTTCGGTCTAAGCTTAATTTGTACGGTTTGAAGTTTTCTTGAATTATCTATAACACATCTTTAAAGTTCCCACGTTATTGCTTAATAAATCCCCTTTCTAAAATGTTCCAGAACCCGATTTTTGGAGATTTTTGTATCCCGACCCGCAATCATTATATTATACACGAGTATATTATATATCGTATTATTAATATGTATGATAATAATATATTCCACAAGTAGGTATGCATACCATATCGCCTTATTAGATATGGATGAAGTGGGTGGGGTCAGTTACAGCTTATCAGCTTTTCTCATCCTTCTTTTCTATGTTTTAGGTGACAGGACTGATGCTCCGACTGTGGGGTCGGTTTACCCCATACTAAAATTATGAAAAAGCAACTTTTTTTTTCTGTACAATAATAATTTCTTCGCGAAAGCAACTCTCCACCAACTCCTTTTTTTCATTTTGTTTTTTTGTGGTTTGGCTTTGGCACATAAAACAGTTTAGGTTGGGGTTTGGTTCAATAATGGTTTAGCTCTGTTTGGGTTCATTTGAGGTTAATTTATCTCTAATTTAAATTTGATAAATTTATTAATTTATAAAAAATAGAATAATTTATTTTAAAATTAATATATTTAGTTGATTTTAAATATTGGGTCCTGATTAACTTTATATTTAAAATTAAATATTAAATTCTATTAATTTAAAAATATTTAAACTCAAATGCTCCTACTCTTTCTATTATAAACAATAAGAGAAGATTAAAGATAACAATACATCAAGTAAAGTTTAAGTTGGATCTAAAATTATCGAAAATTTAAATGAGATTATCTTAATTGTGATCAATTAATTTTTAACTCATTAAATAAAATAATATTGTTTTATTTAAAGAGACACAGAATTAAACTCGACTTTAAGTTAAATGATTTTTTAGGTTATTAAATAGGAGTTTAATTGAAAATTAATAAATTTTTATCTTATCAATTATGAAAAATTATATCAACTTATATTTTTAATTTTTTTGTTTAAAAACTAAAACATACATTTATGTCTTTATATATATATAAAAAAACCTTCATCCTTTTCTGTGATGACCTCAATTTTAGGTGACAAATTATTTACCTTTTTTTCCCATTATCAATGGCCCCAAATAAGTCAACTGATTATCTATCTGCCTCATGATCCCGGAGACTGATTCGTTCGAACCTTTATGATACCGTCCTGCTGCTTCCATCCAGGTTCCCAGACTACTTGAACATAGCACTGCCATTAGAAGTTAATGTGAGATTGCTAAACTCCATCATTAATACCAGATTAGGAGTACAGCTTGTTTAACTATATGAGGAAAGATCTATCTATGGACAATTAATACCTGAAGATTAACACGAGATGGCGCAGTCAATAGCGGAAGAGATTGCAGAGCTCACTCATTATTTATCCTGACAACTTAAAGAACTCTGAAATTATTTTAATGCGGTAACAGGGAATCAAAAACGAAGGTCAAAGTAAATGACCCACCTAATTATTGATACCAAATGCAACAAAATAATGCAACTATTCTACTTAGATGTACCTGTTGATCAATATTTAAAACCAGCTAGGGTTGAAATTGGAGTGATCAGTACAAATGCCAGTAAATTACTATGGAGTTTACCAACGAATGTATGGTTAAAAATATTACAAAGTTAAGAAATAAAATATTTAAAAACGTTTAACTTAATTTATACAAATTTTAAAAGATTATACGTTAAATTGAAAACATTTAAAAAATTATCATTTAATAAAAAAAATCTTAAAAATTTAGACACTATTTAATTTGTTTCTTTTAAAATTAAGTTTTATTTGTTAGTACGTAGTGGGAGCCTTATTACGTACTCCGAATCTACATGAAAGGATTAAAAACAAAGGTAATGCGAAACACCTGGATTTCGGTTTCATCTCTTTTTCCGATATTGACTCCAAGCTCCAAACGTCTCCAAATCTCCCGGGACCTTTAGTGAAAAGTGATCACCGACGCACGGGCTAGGCCTTTCTATAGTTTCCTTAAATCACGAGCTCTCTTAACTGGTCAGAGAGCTTTATGCTCGTGAATGTCCTCTTGAGTAACTGCAGGAGACCTTAACCTATATACAGCTTTTATATCGGGGTTCCTCATCACAAGGTCGATATGAACCTGGTTCACATTAATCGGGACTCATTTTTCATTTGGACTTCGACCCATTAATTTAGGTCATTTATTAGGTCACTTTATTATCTTTATCTGAATCAAATGACGTAATTTAACCGATTATTTATTTAAAACTAAAATCGCAATTAATGTTAGTCCAACTTTATAAGACATGGACAAAATTATCCCTAAGGGCAAAAATGTCTAGCATTATTGTATTTGATTACGACGATACGTATTACAAAATTTTAGTTCGCATTCCTCGGTTGAAAATATTAAAATATATTATTTAAGAATTGTGAATTAAAAATTAAAGTTTAGAATTTTTAGTTAATAATTATTATATATAAAAATAAAAAATTTTATCAAAACTTAAAATATTTTTAACAGTAATAAGAGAATTACATTAAACAGGGGGGAAAATTTTATATTTACTAGGAAACATTACGTGTAGACAAAATAAGGTTCTTCCTTATTTTCAATAAAAGGACTTTTTTCCTTTGAATTATTTCTGTTACATTCATACGACAATTTTATATAAAAATCAACTCTAGACCACTCTTATCTTGTCATTTATGACTCACACCACCAACTTATCAAATAATGCGATTTCAGATATTGAAGATTGAAGGATATCCGAGTGCACCACTAGAACATAAGTTACATATGCCACGGGAGAAATTGGATTTCCAACTTGGCTCTAGCTTTAATTAATGTTGGGTACAGAAAATACAATCTTTATGAATAATATGTACTAAATAAAAATTAATTTGATGGTATGTTATTTAAAATTAAATCATAAATTTAATTTAATTAATGTTTACGCATTTTATCAGATAAATTATTATTTAAAAGTATTTACAACCCAAGTGTGATATTTTTAATTGAGGCGATCTTTTTACTTTTAGGCGAGTTTTCCTTTAATAAGTTCACGAGAGTGACTGTTGCCGATTATGGATACAATTTCAACGAGTAAAGTACAAAAAAGTTGCCCGGTTTTCAGGTCTCCAGATTAGTGCTAACTATGATCAACTACTGTAATCATGGCAAATTCTATAAAACAGCTCATGTGATATATTAGATTATTCATCTTAGTCCCTGTATTTTTAATTCGTTCATCTTAGTTCCTGTGTTTTTTATTCTACAAATTTGTCATTGGAATCAAGAGATTTTAAAAAATATATTTCAATAATCTAAGGGCAAATTTGTCCAAAAATACCCAATTGGAATATTTTGAATGAGAATAAAAAACATAGGAGCTAAGGTGAACGAATTAAAAACACATGAGCTAAGATGAATAATCAAGTAAATCACAGGGGCTGTTTTATGTGATTTGCCTATAATCATCCATGTTTATCTTCTGTATGTGGTACAAGAGTCATACTCTCAAATAGATACACTAGGAAGTTCCAATTTCTTGTTCAAATCTAAAAAATTTCTCTTGATTTGAAAAGACTAATACTCTCTAAAATCAAATTATCACGTGTTTAATAACTTTTTTTTATTTTGAGATAATCACATCTCGAATGTGAAAATTAACAAAATGATGTTATCTTTATAATGATCACAACTCCAATATGAAGATTAACAACATTTTGTTTTTAAAATGATATTTTACCTTTTCTAGTGATTTAATAACCTAGTTCTTTTAATTTTTTAATTGTAGTCAAAATAATAGAGTATATGCAATCACACGAGTGAAATGTATTTTCGTGTATGTGTATTGATATATGCGATGAAGTACCCTTAATATTCCTTTTGATAAGTATAAATCATGTACTAAGATAATAACGAATAAAGTTTGCAAGATTTAGACCATGTGTAAAAATGGTGGAAAGTAATATTAGTAGTGGAGATTGGATATGTATGTTATCATCCCCCACAAGCTCACGAATGGAAAGTATTCGGAGCTTGTCTTCAAGTCAGTAAAATGCTGATGAAGGGAGAGCTTTAGTCATGATATCAGATATTTGATCGGAGGAAGCGATGTGCTTGAAGAAGAAGCCTTCTTGGTAACTAGATCTTAAATAAAATAAATATCAAACTCAATATGTTTTGTACAAACATGAGACATTGGGTGCAAAGCAAAAAACGAGGCATCAAAATTGTCACATCAGAGTAGAGGTTTTAGGTGAGACAACTCCAGTTCACCAAGGATTACAGTAATTCAGCACAATTTTGCAGAAGTGTGTCAGAGCAACGCTCCTATGTTCAACTTCGGTGCTATAGCAAACAACATTGTGTTATTTCTTGCAACTCTAGGGGATGGGATTATAAACAACAAAAGTAAAATAACCAGCTAAAGAGTAATGATCATTAAGACAACTAGCCCAATCAACACGGAAGTTTTTGTAATGTAAATTCCATAAGAAGTTGTGGAGCAAAGATATTATAGAATTCATTTTATCGCATGTCAGTGTGATACTAAAGAAATTGAGAGACTTTATTGACAATGAATTGGATGCTAGGACGGGTGAAGCAAAGATATCAAAGAGCACCAACACTGTTTTGATATTTAATAGGATTAGAGAGTGGAATGTCCTTATTTTTAGAGAGAGGAAGGGTAGAAGTGATAGGTGTACGATCAAGTTTGGATTTTCCAAAGGTAGTGTAAAGAAGAAGGTTTTTAGCGTATTGTGTTTAATTGAGAAGAAGTCTACGAGGAGCTATATAGGCTTCAATGCTAAGTAAGTGATGAATTGGGCCTAAGTCTTTTTTGGAAAAGATAGAGTTGAGGTCATGGATAAGTGTGGTAATGAAGGAGGGCGAGAAACTTGTGAGTAAGATATCATCCACATAAACTAAATGGAAGATTGTATGAATTGAAGTTTTATAAATAAAGAGAGAAGTGTTAGATTTGGAGGGAGCAAATTGAAGATAAAAAAGCTTTTGACTTAAGCAATGAAACTAGGCTCGAGGAAGTTGTTTGAGATCATACAATGCTTTATGAATTCTATAAACATAATAT
>JANKOE010000206.1:84653920-84671302 GCA_026284465.1 Erythroxylum citrifolium | reverse complement strand
TCCAAAAATTACTAAAATTATCTTAATATTGTCCGAATCAATCCGAAGTTTCATTAAACCAATGTACCCGGAAAATGTCATGAATGCATACCAAAATATTAATAGCTGTCATCATCTAACCTCTACTGTGGGGCGTTACATGAAAAGTATAATGGGGTAAGTGGAATAGTTAAGGCACCAGTGGGTAAGATAAGGAGAGCGTGTCTATTATCAACAATCACTTGATTCGAACCTTCGTACGATGTGATGGAATTTACAATATGGAAATTGGGAGTAATGTGGGTTGTAAAGTTAGCCATTCGGTAACAATGTTGTTGTTGAAAGAAATGAAAAGAAATGAAGTCATAATCAAGTTTAATGTTTATGGCAAAGAATGTTGTATTAATATTATTGGTAGTATGACATGAGTCATTTGGTCGACTGATTGATGGTCCATACCATACTGGAGGTGGCATCCAGTGGTATAATGGTGCCATCAATATAGCTGAGGAGATTCAAAGTGACAAGGATGGCTCGAATTTGATTTCTCCATACAAGTTTATTGGTATCATCTAATGGGGTCTTTAAAGACCAAACAAGTAATTGTTAGTAAATTAATTTAAAAGATATCAATTCAAAATTTTTAGTATTTTTAAACAATTATTCCTTAAACCCAAACACAAAAAATATATATCCAAATTAATTTTATGGTCATTTTTAAATTTTTAATAATTTAATATCTGAAAATTCCAAAATTATATAAATGAAAATTTTGAATTGAAAATTCCAAAATTATGTGCAAAACCTTTATATCGCGGATCATGGGCTCTTAATAGAGCCATGTGGCCCATGTCTTTTAAGTATGGGTCTGTAAATGGATTCTGGCAAGAGCATACAAAACCTCCCCAATCACTGAAAATCGTAGCGTCCCACCCGGACAAGTTGTAGTGGGACTAGTGATGCAGAAGCGGGATCTCAACAAGTCCGGTGGCTTATCCGCCGGAGCCGCAACTCCATCTGCTAAGCGAGGCCGCCCCTTCGGCAGCAGCGCGGGGAACGTAGCGGCAGCTGCATCTTCCGCCGACTCTGCGGCTCCTTCAAGTCTCCTCGGCCCATCTCTCCAAGTTCACACGTCCTTTGCCGGTAAAATCGAACCCTAATCTCCATTTTTAATGTTTTTAAAGTTCTGTAAATTTGAAGTTTATTTAAACTTGCAAAGTCCGTGACTTTTGCAGACCAGAACAATAAGAGGATAGTTTTGGCTCTTCAAAGCGGGCTCAAGAGCGAGCTTACATGGGCACTCAATACTCTCACAATGCTCTCTTTCAAAGAGAAAGAGGATTTGCGTAAAGACTCTCTTGCCAAAATCCCTGGCTTGCTCGATGCTCTTCTCCAAGTTGTATGTTCGTTGCTTGCACTTATTTCATTTCGTGAAACACTATGGATTGCCATGATTTTATGTCCCTTTTCAGTATGTTATATGTGTATATGTCGGTTGGATTGATGCATTTGAATTGATAAAGCTATTATATTGTTTGGTGAACATACAGATTGATGACTGGAGGGATATTGCTCTGCCCAAAGAACTCAGCAAGAAGCCTAGGGTTAGAACATTAGGTACAAATTCACTGGTAACAGGATTTGGTAATGCCTACGAGGTTTTAGGGTCAAGTGATAATCTCAAAATTTCTGGGTAAGTGGAATAGTTGCCTTGCTTCTAGAGTGAGAAAAAAGTTTGGTTGGGTTTTTGAATGAAGGGTCTTTTAATGTTAGATATTTCCAGGTTGGGATCAGCTTCCTCTGCAAATGAGGCATTGGGACAAAGGCATGGAACCAAAGCTCATCCTACAGAGTGGTGGTTTGATGAAGATGGTTTATTTAATTTGGATGAGGAAGGGCGGGCAGAGAAGCAGCTATGTGCTGTGGCTGCTTCTAATATCATTCGCAACTTTTCTTTCATGCCAGAGAATGAAGTAATTATGGCCCAACATCGTCACTGCTTGGAAACGGTCTTCCAATGTATTGAAGATCACATCACAGGTTAGCACAATTTCTAGGAGAAACTTATTAGTTTAGTTATTTCGTGCTATAATCTTTAATATGCTATTTATTTAGGGTTAGTTACTGACTAAGTGATAAATTCATTAGTCTTTCATTACAGAGTTTAGCTTGCGATCCAAATAGCATCTATATAATAATTTGGATGGTTCATGCGACTAGAGATTGCTCTATGTAATGATGCGTGCATGTTTGTCCTTGTTACCATAATTGACTTAAAGCTAGAGATAAAAATTCATTTATTTTGGTCATGTCCATGGCTTTTCCTAGCAAGGATCAGTTTTAGTCGTACCTTCCTATCTTTCCATGCGTACGTGCCATTTTTATAATGCTTATTTACCATGTCAAAATAACAGATGTTGAGGCAGATTTGGGGTTTTCATTTTTTTTTAATGGATTGGTGTTCAATGTTGCTAAAAGTAATTTATTTTGGCAGAGGATGAAGAGCTTGTTACAAATGCTCTTGAAACAATTGTAAATTTGGCTCCGTTGCTTGAACTTCGAACTTTCAGCTCATCAAAGCTATCATACATTAAAATGACGTGAGAATCCTCTTTCTGATGTACTATTCCTATTCAAACTGTCTTTGTTATTTACCTAGCATTTCTGTTATACAGAGAGAAACGTGCAGTCCAAGCTATCATGGGAATGCTGGAATCTACGGTTAAGGCCTGGCATTGTGCTGCTGCTGAATTACTGGGTCGCTTGATAATAAATCAGGATAATGAACCATTTCTTCTTCCCTTTTTCCCTCAGGTTACTGTTGTTTGGCTGTAGTTAATATGGTTTGTACTTTATATATGTACCTTAGACGTGCACTAAATCTACTGAAGGCTTGGTGAATACTGCAGATTCGCAAGCGGTTGGTAGATCTTATAAGCTTTCCTGCAATTGATGCCCAAGCAGCTGCTGTTGGTGCTCTGTACAACCTTGCAGAAGTTAACATGGACTGCAGATTGAAGCTTGCCAATGAGAGATGGTAATTGGTCTAGACTTGGTAGTAAACTATGCATGTTTTATGATAGAATTTAAAGATTAAAGTTCTTGTTGGGAATCGTTTCTTACTAGGATGACACTGAATTTTTCTTTGCACAACTTTCCAAAATTCAGGGCAGTTGATCGTTTGCTGAAAGTGATTAAGATGCCACATCCGGTACCGGAAGTGTGCCGGAAAGCAGCAATGATATTAGAGAGTTTGGTATCTGAACCACAGAGCAGAACCGCACTTTTAATGTACGAGAATGCATTTGCGGAACTCCTGTTCTCAGAGAGTAGATACGCTGATACTTTTGCCAGGATCCTGTATGAGTTAACATCTAGACCAAGCAACAAATTCACAGTAGCCCGTGGTGTCTGGGGCATGTAATTGAAGACATTAACCATTAGGATGATCAGGTACTGAATTGAACCAATGCTGTAAACGGCGTAATTCAATGTTATGTAAATCTATTCCAAGATTATAGATTAGAAGCGGTAAGTGTTATAGATCTATTAATCTTATTTCACATTCATGCTTCTCTGTCATTCGAATTTATATTGTTAAGCATGCTTTGCGAGCATATGTTCCCTTTTGTTGCCTATTTTAAGGATAGGATTTAATTATATTGTTGTTATTTATTTTGGTGTTCGATATCATTATTATTATAAAATTTATTTTATTAAAATATTTTATGGAAAGATTTGGTGTTAGTATGGAAAGATTGTTCGAATCGGGTCAAATTGTTTTTGATTTTATTTTCTGAAAAGGTTGTTTCTTGATTTTTAAAATTTTAAAGATTAAAATAATATTATTATAAAATGTTGTTAGTGAATATATAAAACCAATTAAGTTGGCCTCACACAACAGCTTAAGCTTTACTTAACTTGGTATCAGAGCTTTTATGACCAAGAGGTCGCGAGTTCAAATCTTACCACTCATCTATTATTCAGCACAAGGTAGAGAGCCTGTGCAAGTTTCAAGCTCAAAGGGCTTTTATTTGAGGGGGTGTGTTAGTAAATATATAAAATCAATTAAGTTGAATTCACATAACAACTTAAGCTATTGTGATGAAACGTTCACTTAACAAATGTTAAATTAAAGTAAATATGATTTTGGGCAAGAGTTTGAGCTAAACTCTCAAATTCGAATCCAACTTAAAAGTCATTTGCAAAGCCTACATTCAACCACCACCTTCACCAACCTCTGTCCAAGGGACGGTATTCTCCGGTAAAGCTAAAGCGACTATTTCTTGCGTCTTTAACTACACAAATGATAAATCTGACATTTATGAAATTAAGGAAATAAAAATACCAGCGTTGGTGCAGTGTCTCTCTTTCAGGTCTGTTGATATTGATCAAGGCCCCATATGATATGTAAAAATTGACTTGATACCTTAAAATTGACATGTTATTTAAGTAACTATGAATTATCGGCTATCAATTAATATCGTGAAATTCACTTTGCTGGAAGGAATAAAACAAGACTTCTGTTTATCAAGTATTAAATGCGAGTACTTCCCAACCAACCAACGACCTAACATCGAACGCCGGTTTTGTTTTGTTTTGTTTTGCTACTTTGATCGATATTTTTCCCACAACGTCTTCAATGAAACAGTTGGTCAGCTAAACAACTGTCACCTGATAATACCATGCATGTGTTCAATTTTTGACTATATCCAATTCCTTGCATTGCAATATTGCGTGCCTTGCCTTCTTATACATGAATTCTCATCCCTTGGACGTAAACAAAATGAGAATAATTATATAGATCTGAATCGACTCGATCCTGATTTGGGTTATGAGCGTGAGTTTTCCCAAGCATTCCTTATATTAAAAGTTGAATTAAACCATGGACTGGTACAATCAATAAGCAAAACATGAGGTTTTCACGAGGAAATGGAAGAAATTTTAGGAACATGGACAGGGAATTCATGAATTTCATCCATCCAAGGGTTCTTCTCCTTCGCTGGATTGATTGTTCTCAACGCACGCCACACAGCACTGTTACATTTGAATCCTGATCCGAATGCGATTTGCCATGTTCTATCACCTCTCCTGATCCTCCCTTTGGCTTCAGTGTAAGCCAATTCGTACCACAATGAACTGCTAGATGTGTTACCGAACCTGTAAAGAGTCATTCTTGAAGGCTCCATGTGCCAATCGCTGAGCTCAAGGTTCTTCTCTAGTTCATCTAACACAGCTCTGCCTCCTGCGTGAATGCAGAAGTGCTCAAAAGCCAACTTGAAATCTGGAATGTATGGTTTTATCTTCATCTTCAGGACTTTTCTTGCGACTAGAGTTGCGAAGAACAGGAGTTGTTCTGACATGGGTAGGACTAGTGGACCTAGTGTGGTGATATTGGTTTTAAGGGCCTCTCCTGCTACTGCCATAAGGTCCTTGGAAAGTGAGACACCGATTTTCTTGTTGTTATCCTCCTTTTGGAACACACAGTTGTAACATTTATCATCAGCACCTTTGTGGGTACGAACAGTGTGGATTAGTTGATACTTTGATCGCCGGCGATCAGAAGATCTGTTGGAGAGGAGGATTGCGGCGCCGCCCATTCGGAACAGGCAATTCGAGACGAGCATTGATCGGTCATTGCCAAAGTACCAATTGAGAGTAATGTTTTCCATACTAACCACCAAGGCGTAGGAGTTAGGGTTCACCTGATCGGAAAGATAGAAAATGGAAGTCGAAATCATAAATCTTTCACCATTTTTAACACCAAACTTAACAACAACCAACTACTTCCATTACATCGGACACTAACGTCGTCATTTACACAAGCCATTAGGAGATATGTCAGTTAATACACAGAAGCGAATGCTAGTTCCACCGTGTGGATATACACCACTAAAGGTGGTTGAGCGTGTGAAACTGAAACTAACATTTATAGTTCACCAACATCTTCACTTTCCGAGTTGAGTACACCTATTTATTATATTTACGGTAGAATTATTGAAGCATCATAAATGAACAACAGCTGGGCACATGAAGCCATGTGGGTGGCTGACGGTTGCCACTGAAACGTTCTCAATGTCACCCCACCAAAGTTTGACATTCTTAGATTCATTTTCAGTTGTATCAGACAACTCCAAACCGCGTTTTAATGAGGTCTCTTTATTATGATCATTTATGAGCAAAAAAAAGTAAAAATTTGTATTCACATACCTGTAAGAGCTGCTTAGCAAGATCTATTGAGATAAGGCCTGCACTGCAACCCATGCCACCGAGATTATAGCTCAAGATGTTGCCTCTAAGGTTATAGTGATTCACAACCATTGCAGAGAGTGAAGGTGTAGGGTTAAACAAACTGCAATTGACTATAAGAATGCCTATATCTTTAGCTTTCACACCAGTTTTGGCCAAGAGCTCATCAATGGCGCTGAACATCACTGTTTCAGCCTCCTTCCTTGCCTCTGCCATACATGGGTTGGGTGGCACTCTCATAACAGCTTCCGGCAAGTAGGTCTTTTGCCCTAACCCTGACCTTTCAACAATCTTCTTTTGGAATGCCAAGTTCTCTTCATTGAAGCACCCAGCCATACCAGACCTTTCCATGAAAATTTCTCTGGTACATATACGAGCCGGCTCTGGCTTGTAACAAGCAAAGTCCACCAAGAACACTTTCCTTGGACGGCTCGTGAAGTAAAGAGTGCCCAGGAAAACTATAAGGCCCGAGCAAAACGTAACAGTAACGAAATTAAACTTGAGTTGGACCCATAGCTGGACAAAATCATCGACTGTGAGCGTTGAAAAATGGGCAGAGGCAATAACTAGAAGTGGAATGAGCAAGAGATACATAGCGTTAGAGATCAAGTAGTGGTAGCCTAGTTTCACATACTTCAATCTAACTGATAAGAGAAAGTTTGGGAGAGTATTTCCCCTTGTCTCTGATTGATCTTGCACGTTAACTGAGTCCAGCTTCGGACTTTGCTTATTTTCCTCCGCCATTAATGATCAAAACCAAGTTTAGAACAAAGAATAAAGAAAACCCAGATCAAATCAAGGTGAAAGAACAGAACTTAGAAAGAAAAGCCAAATCTTTATGAGACAGAACTCAAGAACAGGAAAAGAGAAAAGGGCGCTTAGTGCTTAGGGGGCAGAGGCAGGAATTGGAATTTAAAAAGGAGTGGATATAGAGAGAGAAACAGTGAGAGAGGAAGGGAGATGAGGGGACGATGCAACTACCCCAACGAACTTTTAATTGTTAACCCGCCATGGCATTGAATTTGCCAACCAAGAAATTAGAGAGAGGGATTACGTGAATATGTTAATGGACCCAAACGCTTGGAGTTTTGTAATTATAACTTTGTCAATCCACTTGTCAACTCTTGAAAGATTGTCTACTTCAAAGCAAGACGCCAATTTTGTTCACTGCAGTCTCATGTTGGTGAACTATACGGATCCTCTTGCTTAAGACTTATTGGTCAATATTTTACCTTCCAAACTCGATTGTAAAAGTTTTTACATGGGTGTGATTATATCAAAAGTAATGCATTGGATCTCATCAAAATTTTAAAGTTAAATGTGTTTAGGCGAAAGTAATATTAGAATTGGTGATTTTTTAGAAAGTTCCCCTATTGTACCCCCATTTATATCTTTATTTTTCAAAAAAAAAGTTTTTACTTAAAAAGCTTCTTTTAAAATTTTTTTTGTTATGACTTTGTGATATGTCTATACATTTAGGATATGTAAGATAATGCGCCTGTCTAATTCGAGCGGATCAATTAAAATAATGTTATTTTAAGTAGACAGTTTAATTGTCAGATCTTTCGGATTAAATGGAATCTAATTATTTAATTTAAAAATGCTCATATATGATTGTATACTTATTTAGGAATGAATTTTTAATTTTGATTGAGTTTGGTTTGATCCAAATTAAGTAAAAACTATAATTTAATTAAATTTGAGTTAAGAATGGTAATAGGATGAGTCAAATTTAAATTATATATGATTCAAGTCTAACTTAATTTTTTTTACCTAAACCTATCTAAATCATAGGTGCCAATCTGATTTTGTTTTAAGCTAGATTTTAGTCCACCTAAAATCTTATCAACTCAAACTTATTTGTTAAATTATTCATTTTATCATTATTAATTCGAGTTCAAATATTCATATTCAATTAAGTTGACTCAAATTTGTGTTAAAGTTTAGGTTTAAATTAAATTTATTTGATTTCATCTTTTGTTTAATGGTATAAATTTTGTGTAATTTATATTAACTTAAAATAAATTAGTTGTGAACTTTCTTCTTTCCTTAAACCAATTATTGGTGATGGTAAATTTCAATTATTTGTGTTTTGAAAAAACAGAAAAAGACAACTTCATTCCAGACGGGTTTTAACTTTTAAGACTGCAAAGCAACTAAGATCTTCTGATAGCTTGGAAGTCTGGGCCATGTCGTTAACTTCTTACACAGCATTTGGATTGGAATGGACAAAGCCAGCTTACCTGTCGGTGAAACGAGCTGTTGCCTACTAAACCTGACATCGTCCTTTGCATTGCCACTTGCCAGGTCTGTTATGACAGCTCGGTGGCTTGACGACTTCACCGCCCTGTACTGGTTTAGTGTCGCCTCCATTGAAAGCTATTCATGATCTGGTTATTGGTTGAACTGGTCTATCGAGTGTCAGTCTTATGCCCAGACAAAGTCAATTATATTTAGATTTTAATGTCGTTTTGGCCAAATAGCATTCATGTCAGAGATTTGTATGTATGTACATAGCATGCTTCCGATGATAAAAACGAGTAAAATATCAATGTGTTGTCCATTGCCATTTTATTTAATTCGAATTCAAATTGTAACTCCAACTCCACCTATATATTCAAATAATTTAAATTTTGAACAAATTTAAAATTTTAATAATATTATTTTATTTTCAAAATTTTATTCAATTTTTTTTTAAAGGTAAAGGAAAAACTCCAATAACCATATAACTGAGTTAGACAAGGTGGAATAGACACCCATGCTTTCAAACAAGAGAAATTGCAAGACACTCTAGCAAGTTCATGAGCGTCCACATTTCCTCGTCGATTAATCTAAACAACAGAAATATTAGAATTGCTGCCCAATATGAGTTTGCAATCCTTAATAATTTTCCCAAACTCTGAATGATCCTCTTGGTGTGATTTAATGGCTAGCACTACAAGTTGAGAATCAGTAAAGATACTCCTCACATGTTGCATGTTGTGAACCGTTCATAGAAGAGCCTGTCGAACCGCGAAGGCCTCTGCCACTAACGCTGAATGTAGACTATCAAACCATCCAAAAATTGCATGTTGAAAGAGGCCTTCAAGGCTCTCAATGATAAAGCCAAATTCTGATTTGCTCATACTCTGAAATCTTGCCTCATCGACGAAAATATGCCATTCATTCAAGCTATCTGCTGCACTTTATTCAATTGGTTTTGAGTTAATTTAAATTATTCGTATGAAGTCAATCTTTTCTAATTTAAATTTAATTAAAACTCCAATCAACACTAAATTGAGGCTGTAAAAAAACTTAAATTTCAAAATAAAGCATTCTTGTAAACAGTATGGGAATCTCGCCTAAAATTCTCTTGCAATCTGTGTCTTCTCTGCTTTTCTTCTCTACTTTTCCTTTAATTTCTCATCAAAGATAATATTAATAAAAAGAGCAAAAATAATAAGAAATAGAATGTATAGTAGAAAAAGAGATGGTAATAAGTTGATATTGATGGAATCAACAAAGAGAAAATTGACAAATGAAAGGGGAGGGAAGTAGTGCGGATGAGCCTTGAGTTTGTTATACATTAATATTTTTTAAAAAATATTACAAATTATAATAAATTAATTAAATTAAAATCTATAAATTTATTTTATAATATACTGATCTGAAAATTAAAATTTACATGTCATTTACAAGCCACATTGGTGATATTAGCGGAAAGACTAACGTCGAGTTACTTTTGTAAAAAACTAAAAATAAACATTTTATGAACAATTTTTAAAGTTTGGTCTAAAATTATAAAATTTAATGAAGTTTGAGTATTTTCAATAAATCATAAATATTATAGTAAAATCAATATAAATCTGGTTTAGTTCAATTGAATTAAGTGAAACTTAACAATATGAGAACTTTTTATATTCTTGGTAGTCATAAATTGTTTAACGTTATGCACTTAATAGGTAACAATATCTTGTTTTTATGGTAATTGAAAATGTGCTTGATGGAAGTATACTGTTATAAGTTTTTTCATTCAGATTTTTGGGTTCCTAAGCTTCTTTTCTCTTATGAAAGTACACCATCAAATTGAGAATTGAGTTCTTAAAGAATTTTAAAAACTCAGACTCTTAAAGCAATAACATTAGTGGCTGGAATTATTTCATTTTCTTACGCATTTAGTTTATATGTTATTCTAATGTATATTACTGTTGAATATATATGTTAGAATTGGCTTACATGAATATAATTTGACAGTTTTATCATAAAGTTTAGCATAAATATGTTTAAATTAAAATTTTAGCACACAAGCAGTTTTTATGTCATTTGATTTATGTCTTTTAAGATATGTTTTACATTGGTAACACATATTTATAGTTTGTTTGCCTCAATTTATTGATAAGTAGCATGTATGCTTAAATTATGTAGCTATTTAAATTGTTAATTTCTCTGATACAAGTTATAAAATTCTCGAATTGAGGGGAGAAAACTATAAGATTTGGAAGGAGAGAACCATTCTTTCTCTGTAGTGGATAGAATTAATTATGCTATCCGGAAGGACGAACCACCTAAGGTAACGAAGGCCAACACTACAGTTGAAAATACTCTTTATGAATGTTGGGAGCGATCTAATTACCTAAGTATGATGTTAATTAAAATCAAAATTTTTGCTGACATTCGTGGTTTCGTAGAACAATATGAGAATGTTCGTGCTCTACTGAAGGCTATTAATGAACAATTCAAAGCTTTAGACAAAGTACTTGCAAGTACCCTAATTATGAATTTTTTATCTATAAGGATCACCGGTGTCCGAGGTGTACATGAGCACATAATGAAGATGAGAGACATTGTGTCTTAGTTAAAGAAACTCGAGGATGAGATGTTTGATTCTTTCCTAGTGCATTACATTTTGATCATCCTTCCACCATCATGCGGACCCTTTAAAATCTCTTATAATACACATAAGGATAAGTAGTCAATAAATAAATTAATGACCATATGTCTTCAAGAGGAAGGAAGATTGTCGATGGAACATGGAGAGAGTTCGCATAGTGCACATCTACTTGTTTAAGGAAAGAAGAAAAATCAAGCTAACCCAAGGGGAAGAAAAAGTCAAATACCGGCCCAAGCTGACATTAAGAAGGAATCTAGGTGCTTCTTTCACAAGAAAAAATGACACATGAAGAAGGATTGTGTCAAACATAAGGAATGACTTGAAAAGAAAACTAATCTAATCTCATTAGTTTGTTTTGAATCTAATATAGCTTAAGTTTGTCATAACACGTGGTAGATTGATTATGGTTGTACAATCTATATTACAAATAAGTTGCATGATTTACAAAACCCAAGGAAGCTAGTGGGAAGTGAGAAGTATATCTTATACGGAAAAAAGATACGTTGGCGTGTAGAGGCCGTTGGAGATTGCAATTTAATTTTATGTACTGGTTTTATTTTAAAGTTAGAAAACACATTTAATATTCCCAATTTCTTTAAGAAATTGATTTTAGTTTCAAGACTTGCACCATTTGGATATTCCTTTCATTTTTCAGGTGAATCTTTTACGTTAAATTATAAATTTGAATTTATCAGAAATTTTACATTATTTGATGATCTTTTCTATTTTAATTTACAAGATAATACCTGCTATAATGCAACATATGTTTATGCTGGAACAAAGCGTTGTAACATGAATGAAAATTCCTCTATGGTATGACACTGAAGATTAGGACATATCTCCATAGAGAGGATTAAAAGATTGGTGAATGACAAAGTACTTAATACTTTGAATTTTAGTGATTTGGAAACTTATATAAACTACATAAAAGGAAAGCAGACCAACAAATCAAAGCAAGGTGCTAAGAGAAGTTCAGACATATTAGAGATCATACATGTGGATATTTGTAGTCCAGATATGGACTTATATGGTAAAAAATAATTCATATCATTTATAGGTGATTACTCACGATATACGTATCTCTACTTGTTTTATAACAAGAATGAAGCATTATATGCTTTCAAAATATTCAAATTTGAAGTAGAGAAATAATGCAGTAAGTAAATTAAGATCATGAGATTTGATAGAGGTGGATAATATTATGATAGATATACTGAATGTAAACAAGAACCTAGTCTATTTGTGAGTTGTCTTCAAGAAAATAGGATAGTAGTCCAATACACTATGCTTGGACCTTCGGACCAGAAAGGTGTGATAGAAAGAAGAAACTTAAAATTATTATACATGGTGCGAAGCATGTTGAGTAGCTCTAAACTTTCTAAGTCCTTGTGGACTAAAGCTTATAAGACGACAGTGTATATAATAAAGTTTTAGAGAGATTTTGGATGAAAGATATTCACCAAGTGTAGCTCCCATTGTGAAAGGGAATATGTTCAATTTGGACCAATGCCCAAAAAATGATTTTGAAAAGGAACAAATGAAAAACATTCTATATACTTTTACAGTTGGAAGCCTAATGTATGCTTACGTTTATACAAGAGTTGTCATTGCATTTGCTGTTGAAATGTTAGGCAGATATCAGAGTGACCTAGGATTATATCACTGGAGAGCAGTAAAGAAAGTATTGAGGTACCTTTAAAGAACCAAAAATTACATGCTTATGTACAGACGAACCAACAATCTTGAAGGTAGTAGAGTACTCAAATTCAGATTTTGCTAGGTGCGTTACTTCACGAAAATCAACATTAAGTTATATCTTCATGTTTGCCCATGAAGCTATATGTTGGAGGAGTTCCAAGCAGACTTTGACTGCTACTTCTACCATGAAAGTTGAGTTTGTTTCTTGTTTTGAGACTACATCATATGTGGTATGGCTAAACAGTTTCATATATGATCTTAGACTCACAGATTCCATTTCCAGACCATTAAGAATATATTGTCACAATTTAACTGCTATTTTTCTAGCTAAAAACAGTAAGAGTGGTAGCCAAAGTAAATACATCGACATTGAGTTTTTATCTATAATGGAATGTGTTAAGGACAAGCAAGTGGTCATTGAATATGTTAGCACTGAATTAATGATTGTTGATCTCTTAACAAAAGGCATACCACCAATGAAGTTCAATGATCATGTTATTAGAATGGGATCGAGTTTTCATTGTATGAACAATGAAATTTTCGTGAAACTTTTATAATATTTTTTCATATTATGGTGCAGATTATTGAATTTTGAGAAAACTGATTATTTTTGACATAGAATAAACATAGGGTTTATTCATTAAGTAACGTTACTACATTTGGGTTGACACTAAATACAGTATACTATAATACATAGAAGATAACACTTAATTATTAGATGACTTATCATCATTATTCATATATTATGTTTGGATGAGATTAGGATTTGATACCAAGTTAAACGTATGGATTAAGTGAGAGAATGTGAGAACTTTTCATATTCTTAGTAGTCATAAATGGTCCAACGTTACGTAGTTAATAAGTATAAATATCTTGTTTTATTTATATCTTGTTTTTATAGTAACTGAACATGTGATTGATGGAAGCACGTTGTTATATATTTTTTCATTCAAAGTTTTAGAGTTCTCAAGCTTCTTTTCTCTTCTAAAAATACACCATTAAATTAGGAATTGAAAGCTTAGAAGAATTCTAAAAATGCAGACTTTTCAAGCAATAACATCAATAAGTATTTTAATTTTTTCTGCATTTAGTTTATATGTTATTGTAATGTATATTAAAGTTGAACATATATGTTATAATTAGCTTACAAACAAATGTTCGAATAAGAACAAGAAAGGACAAACTTCCCGAGTCATTTGAGATGTGGGATTGGGGAGGTTGGGTAGAGTGCGCCGACATGAAGTGGCCCTTGGCCGTGGACGGTGGTAGTGGTGGTGAAAATTTGTGTTTTAACTTTTAAATGTCAAAATCGAAACCACAAATGTAAACAGTAGCTATCAGAGGGCTCGTTAGTTGTTAACAGTTAGAAAAAAGTAAATTTGTAATAAATAGATATTGCCTTCCGTACCTAAAATATATAAATATTTAATTTGTTTCTTGAAACTTGCGTTGCCTTGTCTTGTCCCATTTTGAAGGCGAAGACGAAGAGGACTAATCCAATCTCTTTCTCTTTTATTGCCCCAAACTTCCAACCAAACGATACCCACCAAACCCAAGTCTTGCATTTACACTTCATGTCCGTGTCTTTCACTTTCAGTTTGCTGCGTGTGGCTTTTAGGGGAATATCTTTTGAAGGTTTGGTTTGAGTATGGGCCTGGGATTTTCATTTGGGTCCATCCCCGAGTTAGAAATGTTAGACAAGAAATCACACACACACGAAATGTAATAAATATAATATCTTTTTTTAATATATAAAGTTTGGTTTGGTACCACTACCTTAGCATTTACTCTATTATTATATATCTAAGGGGTCAAAATCGTGTCCATTTCGATGATTTATTGTCTCGTGGTTTAAACATTATTGTATATTTTTTTTTTATTGAGACTGGAAATCCCTAAAAAAAGGCATTATTTCTGTGAGTAACAGACATTTCCCTAAAATCAAATATGTTATAAGTTAACATCCTTATTTGAGTAAGTGCCCGTTTGGATGAGCTTATATCAGTAGAGCTTTTGTCAGAAGAGCTTTTCTAAAAAATCAGTTGACTGTTTAGCCGTTAATGAAAAAAACAGCTTTTGAAGTTTACAGCCAAATACCCATTTTTTCCTAAAAATAACTTTTGCGTTGGAAAAAAGTACTTTTAGAGTCTTCAAAAACTAAACCACACATGCACTAAGAGTAAGATTTAAGAAATAGAAGTAAAGGTCATCTTTACAACCATATAAACAAAGATAATTCATTTATTTTTTGAACAAGAAGATGAAGAACCAGACGAAACAATCATCAGTAAATCTATTTTATTATTAGGGTTTAAACTATTTTTTTGTATTAAATTAGAAGTAATTTCTCACATAAAGACTTAGATGTCAATCTACATCAAAATTGATGGAAAGGATACAAAACCTTTTAACACCATTGTCTATCCAAAACATGTTAAAATGTGTTTGAAGGATTTGGAAGATTTTGGAGTGTGTCGTTGGGGAGACAAAAAGGTTTTGGTAGAACACGCAAAGCAACTAAGAAGGCAGATAAAACAAACCATATGAAGTGAAACAAAGGTATATATATCAAACTTGGACTAGAGAAACCTTGTTTTAAGTAAACCATTGTTTCGACAGTGTTTTAAAAATCGGACCGAACCGATCGGTTGGATCGAAGAACCGATAAATCAGAGCATGAAACTGTCCGGTTTAGCCTGTATTTTTTGTGAGTGATTGATCCGTTCATTTTGCGGTCAGACCGGTAAAAACCGTTGAACCGGTGAAAGAAAGAACCGGCTGGTCTATTTAAAATGCCTTGATTTTGATGATTTCAACTTGAATGAATATTACGATTAGTGATCTTTTTTTAATCTTTTTGATGAAATATGACTAGTGAGCTTTGTTATTTTATTTTATGTTGTGTTTGGCGAATTTTTTAAAAACATTGTATATTTTAAAGTTTAAAGGTTTAAGTTTACAATTAGATAAATAAATAAATAAATAATATGTTTAAAAATTATCTTTTATATATAACGTATAAAATAAAATTTTATATATTTATTAATCACCGGTTCAACCACAATTCAATTTCGGTTGAACCATTAACCCTTGAATCAGTTGTTTCTCCGATTTAATTACCCATCCAATTTTTAAAACATTAGTTCCGAGTCACTTACGGCGGCTTTCATATGGCTCCTTAACCGTTACAATTGAAAGCTCATAAAATCATTGTACCAAGCAACCCAACCGAATCTCGCTGTTCTTAGTTGCCACATGACGCAACCTTTAACGCTCACCGGCTTATGGTCATTTATTTTGATTTTATCCCCACAAGATTCAATGAATTCAAACCACTGTTTCATGAAAATGTGATTCGTTAATAATAAAATTATGGTAGAGCTTTAAAATCTTAATTTATTTAAGTTTGAATTTAACTTTGAGTTATTAGTTTATTAATTTCTAGATAAATTAAAATACAGATAAAAAGCTCATTAAATTTTGTATTTTTTTTTTGTCTTTGACCAGGGTATCCACCGGCGGATCTAGTGACTAATCCCCTCGCTGATGGAAAGACAACTCACAAGATGGGACAGCTAGTCCTAGGATTTAAAGTTGCTTTATACTCAAAGTCAAGGATCAAACCTCTGATCTTTACTTAAGGGTGGACGAGTCCCTTTTCACTCAACCACACCCTATGAGCTATTAAATTCTGTAATTGATTAGGTAAGAATATGTCAACCAATGAAGATTAACGAAAAAGCTTTCTGAAACTAACTGATGTGATGAATTTGATCATCGTCATAAGTCTGAACATGCGACTTTTGAATCAACAATAAGGACAGAAGTCGTTTTCTGCTAACTTATGTTGATTTTTGACTGTCGAAATTATGACCTGTGTTGAAAAAGGGTTTCCGCTGCTACCCATAAAGTAGTTACAAGGACAACATCGTATTAAAATGTGAAAGTCCTGTAATATACTTTGGACGGGGAAGATTTTTTTCCATAATTACCTATTTGTAATTCAACAACATTTCCAGTTACTAAATTTTATTCTCTAATTAATTAACTATTATGTGTATTCATTATTAGATTTGAGAGTTTTAACCATTTTTACATAATGTATAATTTATTAAAATGCCTACAAAAATGTATAATGATTTTTGCTTTATATTTATTGTAATAATGATTTTATTATTTATATTTTTCGTTTATTTTTTGTACTTATTAGGAATAAGATTATGTACTACTAGACCTCTCCAAATCCTACGTATCATCAAGATTCCCACTAAGTGTTACTCCCTCCTATCTAGGAGTGTTCATAATAGGGTAACCTGATCCGTTCATAAGTAACTTGAACCTGAATGTCAGGTTCGACGATTTTACGAACCTGAACCTAAAGAACCTATAGGATTGGTTAACCTATTTTCAGGGTAACCAGAACCTATTCATATCAATATATATGATAAAAATTATTAAAAAATTGAGAAAAACAAATACAAAATATTCATAAAAGTTTGTATATAAAAACTATCAAAGATTAATCCAATATGTTAAACCCAAGCAAAGTAAAAATAAGCCAAACAATATCTTATAAAAGATCCATA
>JANKOE010000206.1:84541253-84554863 GCA_026284465.1 Erythroxylum citrifolium | reverse complement strand
AATTATATAATAATTAATATATTGTGCTTTGCATATTGTTTAATATACTTTAAATAATATTTATATCCATAAATAATATTTATTACAAAATAAAATATAGTAAAAATAAAAAGTACTTTTTATTTTTATGTTGTCAAACAGTCTATTTTATAAAACTCTTTCAAAAAAGTTTTTTTTAATTACAGCAAAACAGTCAACTAATTTTTTAGAAAAGTTATTCTCAGAAAATATCTACAAAAATTTTTTTTGTTAGCGTTATAAGTAATTTTTAATTTCTATTTTCATATTACCGGGAAAAAAGAGAGAAAGAGAGAGAATCTTAGAATTTAATGCCATTTCGTAACTTTCTGGATTTGTTGAATAATTACGAAATCTTAACTCCCTGAAAATCGCAAGAGTTTGATTCTGTTTAAGGATCTGGTAACTAGACAACTGCGATCTTACATGACAATAGGAGAGAAAAAACACGTTAAATACTGTATCTTTAATGCTGTGTTCGCTTGTTTAAAAGAAAACGTGGAAACGAAAATAACATAAGATAGAAGCGTAGTCAACTTGAATATCCTACGCACGTATTAATTTTGTATAAGTTCCAAACAAAATTATAACTTGACGGCTATATAACTATATAAAAAATTTCAAAATGATTTTATTTTTTCCTGATTATTTATTGAATGACCTGTTGGATGGCTGTGATTGGATGAGCAGAAGTCAATGACAATTGACAAGATGCAATGAATTGCAACATAGACAATTGAGTCACGTTTTAATTGTAATTTAATGCTAACTACCGTTGAAATTATATTGCTGCTTTTGTCTCTTCTGCCTCCACAAATCAATATTAAATAGATATTTAACCGTTATATAATTGTCCACTTGTTATCTGAATCAACTATTAAATATTTCAATAAGCAGTTAAAACATGTTATTTGATTTTTTGTTAGACACTCTAATTTATGATGTAGTTTTATTTTAATAAATAAATTCAATTTAAAAAAACCTGTCAGATATATAATAAAAATATAAATTTAATTTATTACAATTTGTATAGTTTGTAAATTTTAGTTAATTAATTAATCAGTTAATTTTTTATTTTATCATTAATTAAAACAAGCCAAGTCAAAAAAATGAAACAACGAGGATTTTTAACCGCTAATAAAGTTAATTAAAAATTTTAATTATTGATCATAACTGCATAAAATCTGATAAAAATATTATGGGAACATGATGGTAAATTTTCAAGTTAAGAAGTAAATAATCGACTTGCTCATATTTTGATGGCAGCACGTATATTACGGTCTTACCATCTCCTCTGTTAGCGCAGATTTTGTCTTGGTCAACCAATATTCCTTTGGGTTTTTTTTTTCTTGAAAAATTAATATTTTGATTAATTTAAATATGATTTTTTTAATTTTAAATAATATTAAATACCAAACTATCTTACAGTATACTTCTTACCATTTAACATTTGATATCCATGTTTTCCCACATACCCCTTTTATATTCAAAGTCGGGGATGCGCACATAATTTCAGTCTAGTGACAAGTAATTTTAATATTTAATAAATAGTACTACTAATTTTGTAATTTTTTAAATGTGAATATGCGTATTAACTAAATTGCCTTCGAGGGGTGTAGTTTAATGGTTGAGAGCAGGGTTTGGCTTTGGTTAGATCTCAGGTTCGATTCCATGCTAGCCCCTCTTGTAAGAGCCTTAGGCAGCCGGGATTTTACCTCTAGGTGAAAAACTAGATGGGCCCTCGATGATGAGGTGCGCCCGCTTGGCCCGCCTGTGCGGTGGTGCGCCAGTTGGACCCTCTAAGAGGTGTGCCCGCTTACGGGGTTTCCTCGAATCCAAAAACAAAACAAAAAATATTAACTAAATTAGTTTAACCTTTTTTATTTAATCAGATTTTTTCATCAACTAACAAGTATCATACTCCTAATGAGTATTATAATTATTATAAACATCGTAATATTATAATCGTTATAACCGTGTAGGGATTAATTACATTTTTAAAAGTTTTTCTTGTACGTCCTCAAAAGGCTTAACCTCATATAGTGATGGTCCATTTAATAATTCGAAAATCACATATTATAAATTATTTAATAACTGATAGTTTAAAATTAAGTAATAAATTTAATTTAATTGATATTTATAATTGTATTACATTTTAATCTTAATTATGCACCTTTTCATAATAACATCAAAGACAAAAAAAAAAAGATAAGTTTTGGCGTGATATTGACATTAAATCTAATTCTCTCTTTAGTTGCCTAGAAGGCTCGTTAGCATCCAATGATGTCTTTTTATTGGCCCAAGTAGACAAAGACTATCTAATTGTTTCTTTCCTGATATTTTTAATAAACTGACCACTATTAATGGTAATAATAATTATTCTTTATCTCTTAATCAATTATCGTGATTACATTTTTATTTCTCATTATATTAATTTTTCATTATTATTTTCATTCTTCCGTGTGAACTAACCACCCTTTAATCCTTTCTTACGTGGATGAGATTGAAATGACCATTCTTTAAAGAGTGTTTTGTAAATTTTCAGATGTATTTAATATTTATAAATTATAAGTGGTTTAATAAATAAATAATTATTATAATTTAAAAAATATATATTTCAAAAAACTAAATCAAGTCCTTTGATCTTATGTACCATTGATCGATTAATTTATACTATTTTATAGAATATCTTCCTTTATCGAGTTTTCCTATTGGATGTATCAGTGAAAGCAACTTGTAACTTGTTGTGTGACCTAAAATTTTAAATTCACAATCATTAAAATGGAGACAGCAAACTTACCATTATTTTTGTTGGTTTGCAAACATATCGAATAATTTATCTTTTTAAGCTTATTAATATTAGGAGGCCAACATCACAATTTAGGAAAAATTTAAATGCAATACATATATTTGTCAACTTCAAGATGCTTTCATTACGCTCTTGTATAAGATTGGGGTTCTAAATTCTAGGCATACCCAATTTGGTAGAAAGCAAGTAGAACTATCATTTAACTACTTAAACAAAAGTAATGAAACTCCAGCCTCTATCAAACTCAAACCATTTTTGTTTGTCATTTCATATTAAGGTCTAATCGAAAAATTTTGTATTTTTATGTGCCTATCAATTTAAATGTTTTAAATTATTATTTAGCCCATGTCTTGAGCTCTTAATGACTTATTTAGGTTGGCTGATCATCATTATTTTAACAAAGCAATGACTAATTAATTAGTATGCAGGCCCGATTGCTGGAGTTAGTGACCAAAACGGTCCAATCCAATAATTAAAAAAATCAATCAAAGTCACATCAATGATTATTAATCAAATTATTAACTTAGTTAATGGAGCATCTCATTTATGATTATGACTCCTTCACGTAAAGGGTACTGAAGTGATAAGGGGCACTTTACTTCAATATAAATGCTCAATGTGTTTTGCTTATCAAAGTATACGCATAGTGCTTCCCACCTTAATAATGTATTTGTGTGCAACTTGGAACCAATACGTGTACACTGACGACATAGGAAGGGGAAAAAAAATAAAGAACATATAATAAAGATAAAGAATACAAGCTAATCAAGAGAATAAAACAGCCAAAAGAAAAAAGAATAATAGCAATAAAGGAAGTCATTTAAAAAAACTAATTAAAAATTTATATTTCCTTCTTTATAATTATAGTAAATGGTTTTTATTTACCTACAAAATCAACTTTTTTATTAGGAAAAAATGTTAAAAATTTTATATTTTATATTTTATTTTTTTAGAACAATCTTTCTATTAATTATAAACAAGGTCTCTTTCATTTATTACGGGAATATGTGACTCACGCCCTTACACAATAGGGAATGACCTAATCAACAAAACGTGTTAAATAAATAAGAGATTAGCAATTAAGTTAAAATCATACGGCTCGGCTATTGTTGCGTGAAAGATATACGAATATTCCAATGATGACGATAGCTTCCTCTCTGCCTTAAGTAACTCTTAATTAATCTTTGTTTCATTAATATTGTAATCAAGAGTTAATTATACTTTTATTTTTATATATTTAAATTTTTATCTTACATAACCATATTTTATTAATTTTCTATTAAATAAATAATAGTGAAATTGCACTAAAAGTGGGATCCACCAATTAAAAACAAAGAAAAGCGGGTCTCACGAAGACCTAAAAACTCGAAACTTCAGAAATTTAGGTCACCTGTATGCTGACATGGCACGCGGATAGCCGTCCAACTAGATCCAGCAGTGACGCAACAACCGCCAAACAAATAGGAGAGAGAGAGAGAGAGAGAGAGAGAGTGACATCGTAGCTCACGACACTTCACCGTCGTGAAAAATACCAAAACACCCTCCCCGCTCTCCGTCTGTCTCTGTTACGCCGTCAAAGTGAAATTTCTCAGCAAGTTGAAGTGTGGTTTCCAGGTGCATTTCCAAAGAAAAAACAAAAGGCTGCTCCTCCAAAATTGACCAAGTTTAGTTTTTAAGTTTATATTAGGGAAGTTAATTTCGCGGTTAATGCACTAATGGCCAGTCCTTGCATGATTTGCTGAAAAGAGAGAAAATGACATTTTTTAAAGGAACGGTGATAAGCTAATATGTAAAAGGCGATTGATATTTTGTGTCGAAGGCTGTTGAGATGGTTGGCACCATAGATATTATTAGCCTTTATTGCTTTCTTAGTGCTTGTTCCTTTCACTCCTTTAGGTTTTGCACTTGCATTCTTCTACGGCTTAAATTGTTGTTAATGTTGTTACTGTCATATTTGCAATCTTTATCAATTACAAAGTTGAAGTAATTCTTAAGTAATAGTAAATATCCTTTTTAAACTTTAATTATTTTATTAATTTGTTAATTATTAGGTACAATTCATTATGTAGGTAAAGAAGATAAAAAATAGTTGATATGAAGATATAAAATTAATTACTTTAATTTTAAACATAAGATTAGTCTTTCTAATGCCTATAGATCCCTAATTGAAAACATAATCCTAACTAATATATTATCATTCTATCCTTTCCGATCCTATTTAAAATCAAGATCCAAGTGAAATCAATCCTCCTATTCTAGTGTTTCTGAATTCCTAGAGAAAATAGAGTTTTTGTGAATTTTGTTGTATGTAACGTTATAAATTGTATAAAATATAATAATATATGCAAAGGAATAATTTGCTTTTATTAAGAAATCTATTATTGGAGTGATTAAATTCAGTTAGGAAAACAATCGATACCAGAGTGAGGGTGAATGTATCCAGCTGTTGGTCATTAAAGGGGGGAGTAATAACTATACCAAATAAAACGACAAGATGATTAGATTAAGATAATCATGATTAACCAAACTCGTCAGGGGCAAATTGGGAAATATAGATCCTGAAAACCTACCTGAGGTCCCCGTGCAACAGTATAAAACCCCCAAGACCGAGTGATCAAAGCTCGTCTCGTGGGTAGTTGTTATTAAGGCCTTTCTCTACGCGCTACCAGCGATGGAACCGCGAGCACCGCCGCTGCAGGGGCAGCTGCAGCGGAGCATCTCCGCACCGAACAATACAACCGTCCTCAACAAATATCAACTGGGCAGACTTCTGGGGCGAGGTAGCTTTGCGAAAGTGTACACCGGTCGTGCTCTAACTGACAACAAAATCGTGGCGGTTAAAATAATCGACAAGGCACGAACAGACGCCGCCATGGAACCTCGGATCATCTCCGAGATCTCCGCCATGCGACGCTTGCAGTACCATCCCAACATCCTCGGAATCCACGAGGTTATGGCCACCAAGACCAGGATTTACCTCGTCATGGAACTGGCGTCCGGCGGCGACCTTTTCACGAACGTTCTTCAACGTGGGAAGATGAAAGAGCCGACGGCTCGCAGGTACTTTCAACAGCTCGTTTCGGCTCTCAGTTTCTGCCATCAAAACGGCGTTGCGCATCGCGACGTCAAGCCTCACAACATCCTGTTAGATGAAAACGGTAACTTGAAAGTTTCTGACTTTGGGCTCTCAGCTTTGGCTGAGGCGAAGAGCGTTAACGGGATGCTTCACACGGCTTGTGGGACGCCGGGGTTCACGGCGCCGGAGGTGATGTCGAGGCGCGACGGCGGCTACGACGGAGCTAAAGCAGACGCTTGGTCTTGTGGGGTTATTCTGTTTTTTCTGTTGACTGCTACTTTGCCTTTTGATGACAGAAGCATTGCGAATATGTTTAGGAGGATTTACAAGAAAGATTATCAAATACCTCCATGGGTCTCGAAGCCGGTTAAGTCGATCGTGAACCAGCTTCTTGATCCGAATCCTGATACCAGAATGAGTATAGAAGGAATCATGAAACACTCTTGGTTTACAAAGAAATTCGAGTCGCCGAGTCAAAGGAGTGCATTAGAGTTGGATGAAACGAAGCTGTGCAGACCCTATGCAAATGTAAACGCATTTGATTTAATATCCTTGTCTTCAGGATTGAATCTATCGGGGCTTTTCGAGGTTGTGAACAGAAAAGACAAGAGATTCACGTCGAGCCAGACGGTGGAGAGAGTGATGGACAGAGTGAGAGACGTGGGAGGAAAGTCTGGATATAGGATTATTGAGGGTAAGGGTGGGGCTATTGGATTAGGGAAAGGGAGAGTCAGTTTGGTGTTTGAGGTTCTGGAGATTGCAGAGAGGTTGTTGTTGGTGGAAATGAAGGTGGTGGAGGGTGGTTTAATGGAGTTTGAAGAGACTCACTGGGGAGAGTTGAAGGATGGGCTTGAAGATGTTGTACTTCAATGGCACAATGATGCCATCTAAAGAGACTGAATTATATCTATATGGGGTTTCTAGGTATTGAAGATTGGGTTCAAGGGAAAAAAAAAATGGTTGATCATTGTATATGGAAAGAATTCTTTAGAAATCACATTTATGTTTTAACCTTTTAAGATTAGATTGCAGTGTTTCTTAATCTAGCTTGTAAATGTAACCATAGTTTGTGTAGAATAAGATTTCTTTACTATTATGGTTTTCTTCTTCTGATCTTCTCATTTGGCGAACGGCACAAACCTATATTTAGATCATATGAATAAACACTTTGAACGCATCAAAGTATTTTTCTTCTGGGGTTAAGAATATACATCCAAAAGAAGTGTTGAGAACTTTCTTAAACAATTTGTCAACTTGCACATAAATGATGGAACGGACGATTATTATGGAGGAAAGCTTGACAAGACACAAGTATCTCTAACGAAAACTCCGATCCCTAATCACTAATAATGGAAGTACGACCCTAGATTCCAACGCCTAATGATTGCAACTGGCGACCCTTTCTTATTATATAGTGGAATAGGGACGTGTTACATGTTGTGGCAGACCAGTTGGGCTTGCGCGTTTCTAACCTGTAACTGCTAATGCACCTCCCTGGAACCATTACTTATCACCGATTCACTTGCCTGGCCCCGGCATCCAAGAAACATCTTCTACTCCTGTCTGATTTAAAATATTATTTGATCTGGAAGAGCGAAGGCAGAAGACGAATTGAGGATAGGAACAAATTGATGCAAAACTGGTTGAACATTGGGAACTGTCTATGAGGATTGTTCTTACATTATACGGGTTATGGTCCAAGTATTTACAGATTTGCTTATGCATTACAATCCCACCAATATTCAACATACTTATCTACCGAAATTCTGCGGAAGCTGCTAAAAAGTTGCTAAATCATAGATCATCTTCGTAATCTATCTCAAGTACAGAAGAGAGAGCTAGCAACCATGCTTGCAAGCCACTCCGTGCATCCTTTTTTCTCGCGGCCTCTAGCTTGCTAATAGCTAGCTTTGATATTCCACATTTCAGTAAAACTATTCCCAGAGATCTGAATGTACAGTCATCAGGTTGAATGGCAGCTTTGACCATTTCCTGGAAAGTTCCCATCGCCTCTCTGAATCTACCATCCAATGAATATAACCCCAGCACGTTATTGTAGCTCAATAAATTGGTCAAGAGCCCTAATTCTTTCATTTGCTTGGCAATCTGACTGGCTTCCTCGAACCTGCCAAGTCGCTTGTACATACATAACATCATGGCAAAAGTGAACTCATTTGCTTGCCCTTTTCTCTTCAAACTTTCAAATATCTCTTCAGCTTGTTCAACCATAGATTGCTCTGTGTAAAGGTCTATCATACAATTTGAAGAGTATATATCAGGACCAGTATCTGATGATTGTAGTAGTTTGTATGCTTCCTGTGCTTCTTTCAAGTATCCAACTTTGGTATAGAGCTTGATCAAGGAGTTGTAAATTACTGTATTCCCTGGCAGACCTGCCTTTTTCATTGCATCAACATAAGTGGTCGCTTTTTTAACACTTCCAGCATTGGCAAAAGCATTTATCAATACCCCATAAACTATGATGTCTGGCTTCACATCAAAGGCAAGCATCTCTTCATATAGTGCCACTGCTGCTTCCAATTTATCTAGCTTCACGAAGCTTGAGATCACAGCACAATATGGAACACAGTCATGTACCAATCCTGCATCTTGCATCTTCCTCAGGTATAGTTTTGCCTTTTCAGGAAAGTCAGCACTAGCCAAAATCTGTATAAGAGAGCTATAGGTACATTTGTCTGCAACTACACCATGAGCCTCCATGCTTTCAAACAGTTTACTTGCCTTATCATAACTCTGTCCTAAACCATATGCTTTAATCATCACATTAAACTCAAGGACGCTAAGTTTCTTCATCTCCAGGCAGCAAGTGAATACTTTCTCAGCTTCCAAAGTATACCCACGCTCCCCATAAGCATCAATGTTGGCAGAATAGCACTCAGAACTCATATTTCCTGCAAGGTGAAACCTCCTGAACCACAACCATGACTTTTCAAGCATCGCAGAATCTATATACATTCTAGTCAGAGCAGACTGGGTATATTCATCGATCTTAAGACCTTTCATATCCATTTCGAATAAAAGTGCCTCAGCTTGACTAACCTTATGCCTAATAGAGAATGCATATAAAAGAGTCCTGTAACTCACAAGGTCTGGCTCTAACTGTGCCTCCTTCATCCTTTTAAAGTAGAACTCAGCCATGTCGATATCATTATGCTTGGCATGTAGGGAAATCAAGATGTTATATGTTCTTGTGTCTGGTGGGCATCTAAGTTTCTCCATTGTTTGCATTAAAGAAGACACTTCATCGAGGTGTCCATGGTTACCACAAATGTGAATCATTGTATTGAAAGTTACTGTGGTTGGAACAATCCCCTCTCTAAGCATCCGTCCAAAGGTCTCGGATGCTTCTTTAAGTTGGCCAGCCTTTCCATATGTATCTATTAACGTATTGTATGTGTGTGAACTCAAAGATACATTCACTTGAGCATATTCCTCTCCTTTAGCTATAGTTATACACGTCCCTTCATGCTTAGAATGTTCACGCAACGACCACCTCTTGAAGAACTCTTCGGCTTTTTGAAACTCCCCTGCTTTCTTATACATTTGAACAACAGTCCCCATTGTTACCTCATCAGGTTCCATTCCTTGCCACTTCATCGTCTCAAGCCAGCAAGCTGCCTCTTTTCTCAGGCCGCCTTTGCTGTAAACATCAATTAGTGTACCATATGTAGAATTAACAGGTGATATGCCTCTATCACACATTTCATGCCATAAACTCTCAACATGTTCCCACTTTCGTGCTTTGCCAAGTATCCTAAGCATGATATTATAGTGAATCACATTCAGCTCATAGCAACCCTTTCGCTTGAACCACTCAAAAATCTCCACAGCTCTTTCCCAGCTCGACTGCTCCTTTAGAATTATACTCCTCTCTTTGTTACTAAGCGTATCCTCCCATGGCCTAAAGGCCTCATCCAAGTCCTGAACCGTATCCAAAGCTTGCAAAATCAATGGAATACAGCCTCCGTATTTCATCGAACACTTGGCACGCACATTTCCTAACGAGACATTTTCCCTCAACCCTCTAATTTCCTCTCCAGATTTCTTGACACCCTCAATTCTAGAACTATCCCAAGGGGGTTCTCTCGGTTCTCCATCTGGGTTTTTCTCCGAACGTTGGTTATCGAACTTGGGTTCACGAACAACAACCGCTCTACTCGTTTCCTCATGAAGATGTTTGTGAATTACTCCATTTAAATTTGTAACAGCGCCATTGCGAGTGACAGTCTCAAGGACCTTGTATTTCTTGAATGGCTGAACAGAAACATTATCAGGAGGAGACACAGACAGCGGAACTCCAGAGTTCGTGGAAATTGGAGCTCCAACGTTGGTTGTGGTCTTGCTGGAAGCGAAAATGTGGAGGCAATTAGTATCCAAGTACTGAAGCTTCAAAAACATTTTGAGCTCCTTTTTGCCCAATTTCCTCCGGAAAATGTTTGGAGACGGTACTATGAAAACAGAGACAACAAAAACATGATTTCGAATGACATAATGGCAGCTGTCGGAATACCTTATAAGGAAAGAAGTGAGATGGTGAAAATGTAAGTCGTGTATTGTGGAATGTTGACAGGATGAGATTGAATGAGGTGTTTGGTTAATAGGTACGGTAAGAAAGAAAGGAAAGGAACGAAAAAATATATTATTGATAATATATTATGATTTAATGAATATTATTTTTATATTTGGGCAATATTATTTGACAAATCTGCTGAATTAATTGTTTTTTTAAATTAAAATAATTTAATTTTAATTTATGAGTCTCTGCTCCCCTTTGCGCAACCCCTTCAGCCTCAAACTATGGTGGCACTACTTGGTGGCCTGCCGCACAATTATTGGTAACTTTTGGAAACCGGTAGAGGCTATTTTGAGCTCAGCAGTTGTGTTTCTTTTTGAATTAGTTGATAGCTAATTCTATTAGGGGTTAGCTGACAATAGATTAATATAGCTGATTTGACTAACGAATAATATTAGTTGTTTATTTAAAAATATTTAGTAAAATTAACTTTTTAGAATTAAATGTTTATGTGTAAAATGATTTATAAGGACGTGAGTATTATATTAGATATTCCTCGATTCTTTGTCATGCAATCTTTATATTTACTTTCAAAGTTAAAGGAAGACGTATATAATGAGATGATAACTCTTTGTATATTCTAACTCAAATTTGATATTAATTCAACTTCAAAAATTAAAAAATTAAAATATTAAATTTAAATAATAAGCTTACTATTTTTATCTTTATCTCCATCTCCACCTATCTCTATCTCTACTCTATCTCCATCTATCTCTATTTCTACCTCTTTGAATAATTTGTAATAACTTTTGGATATAATAATTTTTTAGTCTCTTAATTGAAAATGCTCTTTATTGGAGTATTTTCAAAATTAGCGGATTGAATTCAATCCGCAAACTCAATCAGCTGATTACCAAAGATAATTATCAGCGGTTTGACATGGTGAACCAATTAAAAACCTTTTGATCTGTCAAAAAATGGTCGATAAGTCATTTACCAAATAAGATTTATATTCATTTTCATTTCTCACTATATTTATCATAATTCTTATTACTATTCTTCCATGTGAATCAAGCATACTCTTACACGATTATTGCAATCTACACCTTGTTAGTTAATCAGTATTAACAATCAATTGTATCATTATTAAAATAAATTTTCATTATTTACTTTAGTATTACTAATGATTATGAATTTTTTATTTTATTTGCTACATAAAAATAAAAATAGAGATGACTTTGAGTTAGATTGAAGGTCATTCTATATAATAGTTTAATTTGCTCAAATTAAATAATTTGAGTTTAATATAATAGGATTTGGATAGTTTAAATTTTGATTTAATTAAAATTAAAATGAATTATTTTTAATATAACTTATAATAATAATAATTAATTAATTAATTTGATCTCAGTTTAAAATCCGATAACGCAAATATAACTTATTAATTTTGAGATAGATCAACTAGATATATTTTATTATTCCTACACAAAAATACAACAAAATGACAAAGAAATTAAGTATTTTATAGCTAGTATATTTTTAAAAGTAAAATAATTTAATTTTAATAAGTAAAAAAGTTAAATATTCAATCTTGATATAAAATTTACTCAAAACCTAATCTATGTGGATTTTTCTTCACCTTTGATGTTTCTAATTATTTTTATTTTTATTTTTATTTTCATAATTTAATAATTTTTATTACAAAAATATCCCAAGTAATAACGCATTGTTATTTGAAAGGATGTTACTTATCCACTCCAATTTTTTGTTTAACTTTCTTGATCTTAGAAGTAAGAAAAACTATTTAAAGTATTTTTATCCACTAACTTTTTGAATCGTTTTTATCAAAGAACTAATTTTGAAACCCTACTAAGGCTACTAAAATAAAGAGTTTTGCTAATATTATAATTAGTTTTCTAAATTTAAGAAATTAGTGATTTTGCCATACTAAACATTAGGTTACCATATGTTTTAAGTTTTAAAATTATTAGGATATTATTTTATTCTAAAATTGAAGAGACGGTAGAATTTTAATTTTAATGAGTTTTTTTATTTAAAAATATTTAAAGAAAATCAAACACCCAATTTGAAATGATCTTATCCACGTTAGTTTTTTAATTTTAATATAAATGTTTTAGTTTAAAAATAAGATATCCCTATATAAATGAAATGATTCATGATTTTGACAAAACTAGCTAAGAGTGCTAGTTACTCAACCTAAAATATGGGATAACCGTTACTAAATTGTCCAATTTTTTTAGATTATTTAAATTTAATACTAAAGCTTTAGAAAATTTTAATTAGTTGATCAACTTTTTAAAACTTTAATAGTTCAGATCAAAATAGTAGTTTCGTTAGTAATTTACTGATTTAACTAATGAAATTTTTGTTGTTTATAACATGGAGATATTCACCTTAAAAATAACGACCACGGTAAACTGAAATAAGGATAAGTTTTTCATGTAAACACCAATATAACAAAGATTATGTTAGAGTCAATTGTCGAGAGAACTAAAGTTTTGAGCTGAACTGTTAATTTTTTTTAAAAAATAGTTAGTTAATTAAAATTTTTTGAAAATTTAAATACTAAATTGAAAAAATTATAGAAGGTTGTACAATATAAGATTGATTTTCCCTTAAAAGAAAAAACAAGTATTCCAATAAAGTCAAAATTATGACGAGTAAAGTAAACAGAGTAAACCGCTATCCTTACATTAGTCTAGTTAGAAGTTGAGTCAAAAGTATTTGTGGCAACCTTATTTAGTTTAATATTAGGAGTTATAAATGTATCTCTACTTAAGGTACATGTGAGTGTTTAGTAAAATTTCAAACTCGACCATATTTAAATAAGGGTTAATTACTAAAAAAAGTCCAAACTTTTCTCAATTTTTCAATTATAGTCCGAACTTTAAAAAGTAGTAATAAAATATCAAAACTTTCAATTTTTTTCAATTCTAGCTTGAGGTTAGTCTCATAATTATTGTCACGCCCCAAATTAGGGTTAGAATAGTAAAGGAAGTTTGTACGAATTACTTTTGTTATTGCGTATTGATTATTTACTTAATTATGCTTAAGTATTTTGACATGCATTTATGACATTTTTCGGGTACATTGGTTTAATGAAACTTCGGACTGATTCGGACAATATTAATATATTTTTAGTAATTTTTGGA
>JANKOE010000206.1:84515051-84537361 GCA_026284465.1 Erythroxylum citrifolium | reverse complement strand
TACTAGTCAAATAGGTACAAAATTTTTAATGATAATAATAATAATAATATTATTATTATTATATTATTATTATTATTATTATTAATGATATTATTATTATTATTATCATTATTAATAGCAATAATCACACAACTGAAATTTTATTTCAATTACAAGTTAATAACAACATAATTAAATATTGTAAAATAAATATTTATGCAATTACAAATAATAAATTAATTACATCAACTCTTCTTATTATACTACAGGGGCATTTCTGTCATTAATACTGTTTTTTGTTCTGTCCCCTGCAACCGAACACATTTCTGTCCTCAGGACAAAGACAATTTTCTTTGTTCTGTCCACTACAATCAAATATCTCACTGTCTCTAATTCTTATTCTGTTCTGTCCTCTTTTATTCCGTTTTATTCCGTTTTTGCATATTGAAGATGCTGACCATACGGATACGGATAGTAAGGGACATTCAATACAGAGAAAAGAAAAGAAGAAGCTGGCGGCGGCAGAGAGAGGAACGAAGATAGCGTGAATAGGAGTGGACCACAAGGTTTAATTGTCACATCAATACATAGGAACAAAAGAAGAGAAGTTGGCTGCGGCAGAAAGCAGAGGAACGAAGGAGAGAGTTGAACGTTGGCCAAATCGTTCTTCAATCCCAACAGCCACGGTTTTGTGTGAACAAGAGGTGGACCAACCATTTATTTGTCACGTTAGCTACACTAGCGAAGAGGGAGGAGAGAAAATACAGCAGCATCGAAGACATCGGCAGTAGAGAATTTCTTAGACATCAACAATCGTCTCTCTCGAAGATTGTATTGGGTGTTTTTAATTTTTTTTAATTTCTGTTTTAACTTTTGTGAATTTAATCAATACAAATATTTATTATGGCAATGATTTGTGTTACATAGATGAATATGTATAAGTTTGTTTTTTAGTTGAGATTAAGATTAATGTTGGATTATGACAACTTTTGTGATATTAATTTTTACTTGATTGAATGCATATTTAGTCATAATTTAGCTTGATCATCTAGATTAAAGCCTTAGATGATTGAATGTCATAACTAATGGGATTTAATTTGTCAAAAAATTAATCAAGCAACATGTTTGAAACTAAAGTGTAGACCAACCTTAAGATCTTGTGTGAGTATACTTAGAATTAACAAGCTTAATTTTAAGTTTCTTGTATTAAATATCTTTTATTCCAAATTATCTATGAACTAAGTAGGTAACTTGGATTTAGAAGAGAAGGAAATTCTTATGAATATTGAGTTCGACTTATTTAAGTGAAGTAAATCATAAATCAATCCATCGTTACAAGTTTTAGTGCCCAATCTAATTAAAATCCGACATCTTAACCAATTTCTGTCATTTGATTAAGTCTAATCATTTTTAATTCATACTTTACAACTTGCATATTTCTTTGATTTGCTTATTTTATTTTATTTCAAACCAATCAATTATTGATAAGTAATTTTGCATTATTTAATTTAATTATCTTTTGTGTTAGAATCTTTTAGGTATGATATCTCGTTATTATCATTTTATATTACTTATTAATGAAGTTCGTTTGATAAAATTTAATTTATATTACTTTGTTTACGGCAAAAAACTCGTCAATCTCCAATTATTCCCGAGACCGTGCGTTGTTTAGCAGTCTCCAGCTCCACTTCTTACTACACGTCATAGCACCTAGAATCAGAAAACAAACGAAACAAAGGGCCCTGGCGGCGGCTGAATATCCGGTGGCGGGTATGCTGGCGGTGGCGTGATATCGGGGTCCGGCGGCGACCTCGGTGGAAGTATGTCTGGCGGCTCCAGTCGGGGTGTGTCTGGAGGTGGAATGGGCACGCCAGGAGGCGTGGGCGGAGTTGGCGGTGGTGGATTGTCCGGTCCCGGAGTTGGCAACTCTGGTATGTCAGGAGGCGGTATCTCGATTTGTCTCTATCTCCGGAGCACTTGGAAAGTCTGGTACCTCTGGAGGTATAAAAGGCAGACCATAGTCAGACTTTATTGGGAATTGATGTGGGGTCTTCCCAGTAACCTCCGGCTCGGCAGTGGCTATCATCAACTGATTTACGAGGGATACGCGGCTCCCATGATGAACCTGCTTGCTTGTTTTAGGAGGTAGCACAGAAAGCGGAGGTGGAGATGTTTTTTTTTTTTTGAATTACAAGGGAAAGAAAACAGCCTAACTAAATCAGTGCATATGGCGGCGGTATAACGCGTCGTGAGCATCCCGGAGGAGACAGTCCAAAACAGTCAGCAGGGGCGTCCAGTGAATGTGCAAGCCGGGGCCATAGAGGGTGGCGAGAGAAGCTAGGTGGTCCGCGCATTGATTCCTTTCCCAAAGAACATGGTAGAGTTTGACCTCCCAATATTGATGGAGGAGGCGTCGGATGCCTGTCATCAAAAAAAAATAAGTAGTCAAAACAGTATTGAAAGAGGAAAGCAAATTAATAATTTCAAGGGAGTTCACTTCCGCAATAAGTTGACGGTAGCCCAGGCGAGGGTAAGGCCCGAGTTGACCCCCCAAAAGCCTAGAGATGTTTTTATTGAGATGGAACTAAGCTTAGAGAATGGCATAGGCATTGCTTGCTTCATGAGATTAAATGACAGAAAAGATAAGAGCTGTGCGCGTTTTGGCCTAAAGAGAGATTTCTGACGTCGAAACAAGACTTCCCTAAGCAGACAAATACATATGTATATGTTCATTTCGACTGAAGGAGTAGCTACTAAGAACTAGGCCCAAGACGGGCAGCTGTGAGTCATGCATGCTGCGTAGACAGATATGGGGCTTCCTCCATCGTCCACATGTAGAGCATATGATAAAGTCAGCTGCAATTAAAACTTATTTTAGATTGATCCAAAACTAAATTCAAGAACTAAAATTGCATTCAGGCATAAATTCAAAACTGATTTCCACCCATAGTACAGACCGAGGTTTCGTTTTGGTGAAAGGAATTCAGCAGCTGCTGCATTGGACGTGAACGGTTCATATTTAGCATGTTTTTTGGGAAGGGAATCAGTGTACAGACAAGTTCGCTCATTTCGTTGGCAGTTTAAGTCCGGGCATACATATACTACAAGAGCCCCCTTTTGAAATCCAAGAGCTTCTTCATAGCGATGCGCTAGGCGCAGTGTACCCCCAAGCGTTAATTTAGTTTTTGATTTTTTCCCTCTTGTAAAAAAATAATAATAATAAATTGTGGAACCCAACAACTAAAGATGATAATATAAATTCGAATAAACTTGACTCAATTTGAAGTGTATATATTAATTTTTAATTAATTAAAATTTTATTTTTATTTAATTTAGTAATGTAATGTTATTTTAGTTAATATATTATTATTTTAATCAATTACATTAAAAGTTGCTATAATTTCAGTTGAACCAAAGTTTGGACATATAAGATTAAATCATACTTAGACTAATTAAACTGAAATCAAATTACGTAAATTGATTCAAAGCTAGTTTGATTTAATCTGTTTTAGTCTAAAATAAATTGACCTAACTCAAATTAATTGAGATTTAATTAAACTTGAAATTTTTTTAGTTTGGACTTAGGACTTCTGTTTATGACCTAATCTGACCTAATACCAAATTATATATATATACAAAATCCTAAATTTAATCTGACCTAATCTTCTACTTCACGTATATTTTGAAGGTAGTCTTGTTTAATGGAAAAGGCAAACTCATTAACTAATTTAAGAAATGATTTTATAAGATAAATGATATCATAACTCATAAAGAATAATAATTTCAAAAAATTTTATTTTAGTCTCTTAAAGTTTCAATTTAATAATTGATCTTTTAAATTTTATATAACAACAAATTAAACATAGTTGACATTTTAATTTTTCTATTTTAGTGCTCAACGTTGAATTACTGACAATAGATCAGGCGGCGGGTCAACTGGCGGTGGAGGCATGCCTGGCTTTGCATTGGAACGTCTGGAACTGGCGGTGAAGGCAACGGTGGGCAGGGAAAATCCGGTCAGAGGTTTGGTCCTGGACTTACTGGGGTAGGTCGGCAGTTTCACCAGGTGAACTCAAGTACTGAAACACTTTAGGTGACAATGATGGGACTGACAAGAGTCAAGTCACTAAAGAACCATGATTTTGGTTTCCGGGAAAACGGTGGAAATCAACAGAGACATGGTTTTTCACGACTCCAGAGTCCAGATACTCTGTTAACTATTATAGTATTTTATGGTGTCTAATAAATTTTAGTTATTTATTTATGTAGGATTCATGTGTACTTTGCCAAATAAATGACTATAATTATATGAGATAGAATAAGACAGAGTAATATTAAAAGAATATTTTGGCACATTTTTCGACGTATCTATGAACAAACAGCAAACAGAAGAAATGGTTTTGTCCATTGATCTGAACAATTGACATAGCCAAGAGCGACATGTGTACGTTGCAAATGGGCTGGTGATCAGTGGCAAAGCTAGGAATTTGTTTCAGGGGCAAGGTATATATATATAGTTTTTTTTAATCCAATCTACCATGGGCAATGACATTCTTTTAAGGTGGGCAATCTCTATATACATATATATTTTCTTTTTAAAAAAAATTGAGGTCCCTTCTATGTAGCTTCGCTATTGCTGGTGGCACTTGTCCAACGTAGGTTTACCCACTTGTCTTTAAAGTTAAAACAATTCTTTTAATCAAACTCAAACATTTTGAGTTTGATTATTGAATTGAATTTAAATTTCGTTCGTAAATTTAATCTTAATATAATTGGATTAACTTATTAAAAATATTTAATTTTATATAAAATAGCTTAAATTAAGTATTTGTAATATAAGTTAAGCTTGAACTCGAAATTAATTAAGGTAAACTTAATTTATGACTTTAATACATAATTTTAGGTGGAATTAAACAAAACCAAACTTTTTCTACCACCTATACATGCCTAACACTTGATTGTAAATCACTCAAATGAGGGAAGGGATAAAAAAGCAGAGATGTAGATATAATTTTAATAAAACATGATGTGAAATAATCAATGTAAGAAAATGTGACTCAACCATCAATTCTTTTTTTTTTTTTGCATGTGACAAATTGTAAACCTAATTGAGTATTATTTTAATGTATTAAAATTAAAGTTAGATTAAAAGTGAATGATAATCAAATTAAATTTAAATTGTGAATTAATAGTAAATAAATTAGAATCAATTCAATAAAAATGATTACAAACAATAAGTAATTAGAAGCAGTCAAGAATTAAATTTTAACACAAAAATAAAAATAAACGAACATGATTATTAGAAATCACTAGTAATAAAGAAAATTAAAACATTTCATGAACTTTTATTGGAGAATTACTATGACTTTTTATTTTCTTCATTCTAAATTTTGAAATAGGATTTTGAATGAAAAACCATTGTTATATTATTGATGTTGAGATTATTTGATAATTTTATTGCAAAATAAAACAAACTCAATTGCAAACCTTGTTTCAAAGTGTATTAGTCTAAGATTTGTTTAGATGGAACAGGAGTGGTCGAGTTGATAGGGTAGGGGGTACGGGATCAAAAAGTTTTGTATTCGAATCCTCCTACTTATGTTTTCTCGATCAAGTTTGTCATACAAGGTTTAGTGTAGAGTACCCGGTTGGAATAATTTGAAGGTTATTGCATCAATCCGGAGATTTACTTAGTGCTCATTCAAAAAATAGCAGCTGCAAATTCCTTCGTTTAAAAAGAAATGTAAATATCTCAATTAAAAAATATATTGCATGAATTTCATAAAATTTAAAAATTCTCGATTTGATATGAAGACTCATCAAAAGTGAAATAACTAAGTTATCAATAAATTCGCAGACTATCCAAAATTAATTTTATCCGCACAAGTAAATCAACAATCACAAAAGCAAAATAATGAAGACGCCGACGTTTGGTAAAGCAGTTCGGCACACTTTGCCTACGTCTGCGGGGCTCTCACCTAGATTAATTACTTCCACTGTAGTCTCTGACGTAGCTAGATGGGGCCCCCCAAAAAATTTTAAAAAATAAATATTATATATAGATATATATATATAAATAAAGTTATTTGGAAGTTGGGCCCCCCTAAAATTTAAAAAATTAAACATTGGGCCCCCTATTTTACCTGTCTGGCTCCGTCCCTGACTGTAGTTCACAAAAATTACAAAAGATTGATCTACCCCGTACGACTCAATCTATGTAACCGACCTACAACCTAACTACCTGTGAAAGATCTTCACGCCTAATAACACGACCGACTCGTGTTAACCTCGTCAGAAAAATTTGCTAACTACTTTACTCAACCAAAGGAACAAATAAAACCAATAAAAGTAAAACCACCAGATCAGAAGTTTCCCATGGAGATAAACAGGCCATTGCACATGTTCTTCATGCAACCATCAACACCGAAATCACCTTTGTGCTGCAACTAACAGACCTCTTCAATAACCCAGAAAAATTCAGCAACACTTCACACTATGTGGACTGCTTATTAGAGATAAACCATTTAAAAAGAGCTGATTCAAAAACGTCAACACCATCAGCTCGATAAAGAATTAAAACAGAACAAAGAACCGCAGCTCCTCTAGCAATTTTTCATCATAGGTTTCTCACCAAAAATCAGAAGTAAGTACATAGCCACCAAAAACTTCACACCAATATCACGTGAGCTGCACAATTGCAAATCAAACACACACACTATATTGCCGCAACCCCTTCTAGGATTTTTTAAACTTGCGTAATCACACGGACCTTTTCCAAGATAAGGAGATATGCACATATATGGATAGACTTAAAAGATTCTATCGAAAATAGTAGACTTTTACCCAAACAAGGAGATATGCATACCTATTAGATAGACTTCAAGATTCCACCGAAATATCTTCTCGATTTCTATCATAAATGCAATCTTATATGTCTAATTTAAAATGTCAAAACTAAATAAGGAATATATAAAATATATTCTAACAAAAAGAAAGAAGAAAAAGTTTAGCAACATATTTAAGACATTAAAATGTCTAAAAATGATGGATTTAATGAATGAATAACTGAACATCCAGTGACTCAAATAATTATATATTTTTAATAAATTGTTTAGTAAATAAATAATTTAAAATTAAACATATAAGAGAGAGTCTCATTTAACTTTAAAATCTTCAAATTAATAAATAACGAGGGATAAGTTGTATTCCTCTACTTTAAGTGAATTATCATCTTCAACATTTAGTTTAATCCCGTACAAATGTTGTTTCTGATAGATCTATATATAAATATTACGTCAAGATATTAAAAAAAAGTCAAATAAAAATAAAAGATATAATAAATTAACTAAAACAATTTAGAATAAAATAATAATAAATAATTAAAATAGAATAATAACAACTTCAAAAAAAGTTACAGATCTTTATTAAGTTATGTAAGTTTAGAAGATAAAGTTATTAGGAAATTAGCAGGATAAATATATCTGATATACTGCAAAGTTTTACTTATACCTGATACATTGCAAAGTTCTATTCACCATTTCTCGAGTCATGCTAATTTGTTCCGTATCATTCCAATTTTATGTTAATTAATTTAAATTTAATAAATTAAATTAGAATAATTTTAAATTTGTTTATCAACTAAACCGACTCATTGTTTTGTATTTTGTACCGTACCGGCCGGTTCCGGTCTAAAACTGGTATCAATACAGGTGTAAGTAGTACCGGTGAAAAATACCAGTCGGTACCGGCCGGTATTCAAAATACCGGTCAAATACCGACCGGTACAAGAAAATTTAAAAAATTGGAGGACTTTGTTGCAAAATTTTCAAATAAAATTGTGATTATGTCTAATTAAATGTAAAATGAAATGGAATGTGAAAAAACAACAATTTTAAAAAATTAATTCAAAATTTAGATAAAATAGAAAATAATTCAAAATTCAAAATTTTGAATTTTTTCATTATTTAACAATTAATTATTATATTTAGATACTTATTATATATAGATAATTATTATATAGAAATAATTAAAATGTAATAAAGATATATATAAACTAACATGAATAAGATATAAACAAAAAAACTAAATTAAATAATCTACAACTTTACAATATGATAATGAACTATTTTGTAATTTTTTAAAAAATTCAGGGACAATTTTATAAATTTAAAAACTATTTTTCTATTATTGTAATATTTTAAATACTTTGTATTATCTTAATTTTATAATTGTATGATGATAATTGTCTTTATTTATATTAATTGTAGTTATTATTTATTTAAAAATTATTGTTATTTCGTATTAATTGTCGTTATTATTTATTATTAAGATTTTTGAAAGCATGGTTGATGTAAATAGTACACTAGTAAAATATACAGTACAACTGTACAATATACCAATATGAACTATTTTATAATTTTTAAAAATTTAAGGGACTATTTCATAAATTTAAAAAAAAATTTTAAAATAATACCCGGTATTAACCGGTACCAATATAATTTCGTTCCAAAACTTAATCCGATACTAACTCACGGTATTCCTAAAATTTAACCGACCAGAGAAGCCCCGACAATCTGAAAAGAGTGAACTAGTACTGACCGTTCAAAGATCAACTACATTAAAAAGCAGAGTGAAAATACCAGTGGTGAGAAACAGCAAAATCAATCAAATCCAACACTAGTTTTTATCCTGCCAAAACCAAAAATGCTCAATAAAACATAATCTTCAGTTTTTTCATCTGACAGGCCTCTGTTAGCTAGCTTTGTCAATGTCCTTACCAACCACTTCGCGTGCATCAAAGCTTTTCATAGAAAATATAAAATATAAAGAAAGGTGTTTGAGCACAGTACACAACTGATGAGATTCATTCATACAGGGACAAAAAGACACAGAAAATGAGAGAGAGATAAGACTACTACTTTCACGCACCTCTCTTGTAAGAAAGCCCCGAAAAACGACAACCTCTCTCTCTCTCTCTTGCTTTCTGAGTTGTTGAACTGAACGGATCACTACTGTTCTTTTGTTCTTTGATGGAAGAAAAGTAGTTAACTTCATGTACATGGGGTCCATAAAGATTACTGGGTCATCCTTGTTTTTCTTTCAAATGGCGTCTTTTATGTGATACAAATACAACTTTTGTTTCTTCCAGTTTTTGGTCAGAACGAGAGCCAAAGCTTAGGGCTTTTTGAGGATACTCTTTTGACTTGCCTTTCACTGTGTCTTTAAGAGATGCAATCGGATAGGTCTGACTCATCGGGTCCGATTACCCAGCGTGTCCACTCCTTAGCAGGTGTTACTGATACCAGAGGAAAGCATCGAATACAAGCAGAGGTCAAACGGCTCGAGCAAGAAGCTAGATGCTTAGAGGTCAGTTCTTTTCTCGTCAGTTTCTCTTTTCTGTTCTGTCTTTGAGTTTCTCTTCTGGGTTTCTTCGAGAATTAATAGGAAAACGTTTTCTTTCCTACTTCTTTTTGTTTGATTTTGGGGGGTTTAATATCGTTTGGGATGAGTCTGAGGAAGTTTTGTGTTAGCAAGGGTATCTCTGAAGGAGTTTGCAAGTGGAAGAGAGGAAACGAGGAAAAGTTTGGCTTTTAAATATGTTGTCCTGAAAGTAAAGGGAGTTCAGATGAAGTGTGTTTTTCTGAATTCTGTACAAATTGATGGTTGTTTGTGACTTTCAAGGAGCTATTAAATTATCGTTGCCAAGTAGTAGAGTTTGAGTGTAAGTGTTCACTGTCAAAGAAATTTTCTTTTAAGTTTTATTCAACAGTGTTGAGTTTGCCTTCTTGTTCTTGGGCGTCCCCGCGTCTGGGGGTTAGGTAGATCTAGGAAATGGATAGCGAGCGTTCATCAATCCAATAGTTATCTTTATTACGGGAAAATTGCTTGATTGGTGGGATAGGCAGTCTTGTTTAGTTGATTGCTGGAAATCAGAAAATGTTTGTGGAGATCTGGTATCTTGTTGTCTTCGTGTTATATAGCTAGTGGTTTATATAATTTTGCTGATCTCATCCTCTCGGGAAGTTTTCAGGATTTCTGGTATGTATTGCTGTTGATCCTCTTACTCAACTATTATGAATCTTTCGGCTGCCTGCTCTTTAGATGGAAGTTCTTGGTTCCCTAGCATTTACCTGCTTATTTACTTGCTATCTTTTGTACAAATCGAGAGGACGCCATGTTTGTTTGCATGTAGATTAGATTATCTAGGAAGCTTTTGGGCTAGCATGGTTGTGGCATGTTCTATAATGTTGTTGGAGCTCAGGATATGCGATGGTAGATTTGTGCTTTTTCTGTGCATCCGCTGGTCATTAAGGTTCATGAAGATTGCCATTCAAATATTCTGAGACAGAATGTTTAGGTGAAGGAGACTTTTTGAGACTATATAATATGCAAGCTCGAGAGTAGACATTATAGATTTTGTAAAAAAGTTTGGTTTGCGGAAATATTTTCATGATGTAGCTTGTCAAAATTCCAAAGAAGGTAAATTAGCTGATAGGAGCATGACAGAGTTGGATTGCAATTGGACTTTTAATACTCAGTAGTCAGTAGTCAGACTACAACCTGTTGGCCAACACCATTAGATGTTCATTGCACTTGTATTAAACTTTTAATCAACAAGATTTGAATCCTATTTCAGAATCATGACCTGCAAATAAATCAGAATGCCCTTGCTGTTAACATTGGAAGCATAAAATTGATTAATATACAGTATATTTCTATACAAATTCCTCGTTGTCAATTTTAGTAATAACTGATGCAAACATATGCTGTGGCAATACGGGACTTCTCACTTCTGAAGAGATGTTAGTGGGGTATAGATTCATCTTGTTTTATAAACAGGCTGCTTCTGCATATCTATGCATTGCTCTACTCGCAGCATGTTTCAAGGTCTCCATCAGCAAATACTGTGTCATATTCTGATGCATCTCAATTATCTTATTCCTTTATCTGAGGGTCCCGTAATAAATTCATACAGGTTTACTATCATATTTAACATCTGTTCCTTGATTCTAAAGAAGTTTGGAATTTTAGGAAGCTATATGGCGATAATTTAACCAAACTTATATGGTCTCAACCAACCTAATCTCTACTCTGATTACAAGCTGAAAAAGTTCAGAAAGAAGTACAGGTCTTTCTGCTTGGCATTGTAGAACCGTTAGAACGCAGTGCATATTTAGTGAGAAGAACTCCCATATTTTGACTATTATTAATAGATGAAGCCTTTATTATGAGTTTTTTTTTTCATCTGATAAGGATTTAAGTTTTTCTGTTGTTTCCCATCTGATAAGGATTTATGTTTTGGCTAAGCGTTATATATTGTGCGGAACTTCTGAGTGCTTAATATCATTTCTATTGTAATACTTCCTATATCCAAGGAGTTTGACTAGTTCTGTAGGCATTATTTTATTTTCTCATGAATTTGTTGTGAAAAGCTACCACTAGATTTCACAAAGGTTTCCCCATTCTTCTGTCTTTGCAATTTCTAGTTCGTAGTTTGAATCTAGACAGTCGCCTTCAATGACAGGTTTAATGATCAATCCATTTCCCTTAAGAATGTTCTTGTTATCTGAAAGTGGTTAATTACATATCCTGTATGTTCAATAGGATCTAACTGACTATGCTTCCCTCATTTTTGCTGCCAATCCTTCTTCTATCAGTCACTTGTTTAATTAGAAGTTTTCAAAAACTAAGAAGATGCTTTTCCACAAGCTCCCCTGAATTTCAAGTTCTATCTCGCAATTCTTTTAGCAGAAAGTTCCAATTGCCTGCTTATTTCTGAAGGAAAACTGGTGCAAACTGTCAGTATTGACAGTGATTCTGAGTCCACTTGGTGAGGTCTAGAACTTGTGCTAAATGAAATACTTGCTATTTAGAGACCAATAACTTATCAAGTCACATTTTAATATGATAATATCCACACATCTTCAATTTTGTTGTTTCTATCTTTTTTCCTTTCCTTTTCGGTTTCCTGTTACACAAAGAGCAGATCTTCAAGCTATTAACTGTTTCCCTCCCTAGATGGCTTGTACATTTGATGGATACTTAAATGCCAGTGACTTCTCATTTTTGATAAATTCACAAACAGGAAGAAATTGACCAGCTTGAGAGGATGGAAAAGGCCTCAGCTGCATGCAAGGAGTAAGTGTAAACTAGTGCACAAGTGCTTACTATTCATACTCAACATGCTATTGACTCTTCATTTCATTTGAAGACAAATTTTAACTTTTAACTTCATTGTGCCTTTTGCATCTCAGAATGCTAACAACTGTGGAGATTAGACCAGACCCACTATTACCAGTGTATGCCTCTCTCAACCCTTCCAGTGAATCTTCTTCTATTCCTTGCCATGACACTTAGCTATAGTCATATTTTTGTTTCACAGAACAAATGGTCCCGTGAATCCGTTGTGGGACAGATGGTTCGAGGGCCCTCAAGAGTCACGAGGTTGCAGATGCTGGATACTATGATATTTGATTGCTGATTTCAGGCACAACAAATGTACCCCTCCTTTGGCAGAGGCGTCGAACTCCAGGACATGCGGCAAATTTTCGAGCTATACATATTGTCATTGACATGTAAACATTTGAGCTATACATATTTTCATTGACATGTAATACTTGGCTGTGCATAAAGTAACCATTGATAACATTTTCTTGAATTGGAAATCTTAATGAAATACTTGTTTGTGCAATCATATGAAGACTTCTTCATATCAGTTCAAATGTTATAACAGAATCTACCAAAAAGAGTACAGTTAGATGGTACATAAAAACTGGTTTCTGCTTCACTGAGTGGTTTGAAATTCAGTAACATTTTAAGTGGACTTCAAGTCTGTGCTTTGCCAGTAACTCGCTGGGCTATCCAACCGAGTCCATCATAAAGACCTTCACCAGTAAGTGCACAGCAGGCTTGAATGTGCCAGTCATGATTCTTGATGCTGTGAAGAGAAAGAGTATCAGTGATCTCAGCAGGAGTCATCGCATCCTTCAGGTCTTGTTTATTTGCGAAGATGAGAATAACAGAATCTTGTAAATCATCATGTCCAAGCAGTCTAAAGAGCTCATCTTTCATGATGGAGATCCTCGCTCTATCAGTGCTGTCTATCACGACAATCACAGCATGAGTTCCACGATAATATGTAGCCCAAGATGTTCTGAGTCTATCTTGTCCACCAAGATCCCATACCTGAAAATCAAATGTAATCAAAAATTCTGTATCATGTACTATACTGGCTGGTATGGGCCATATCGGATAGAATGGTATAGAAAATGGTACTAAAATACAGTACCACTGAATCATTCAAGTAAATAAGCCAAATTGACTCCGTTCTCCAAAATTCATTCAAATATAATCCAGCTAAAACTTCATCAATAAGACCAATATCAACAATATTTGTTAAGAAGCTGGAATCACAACATGTTTCATCAGTGAAGCCAATTGCTTTTCCCAACAACACTTAAATGCCATAAGATAGAGTCACGTGGTAAAACTATCAAGGAGGAAACCCAAAATTCACATCTGTATTTAGATAATATTGTTTCAGAAACTATAACAGAAGCAGAAAACAAATTTATGGAATCCATGGAAACAAGGAGACATAACAATGTTTGACACTCTTAGTAGGAATTTCATTGAAACAAATTCCCAATTCAAAACTGCAAATTGAGGAAAGAACATGCCAGATAATCCAATGACACAAAATTCTAAACGTCATCGTTATTAGATTGCAGAGACCATCTGTCATTTTATTTACCAAAAAGAACTCTAATGTAGCTTTGTTGTAGCCTTTCAGCTTCTCGTGTCATTGTAAATTTTCAAGACACTATTAGTGTCTCAATAATCATAAAAGTTACTTTCATACTTGTTACATCTGAATTATTGTTACAAGAGAATCTCCAAGAGTGTTTTAAGATTTTAGATCAAAATGAGTGCAGAGTTTAGTGTATCGTGGAGTTGAAATTCAACATATCCAGAGATACATTGAAAACACAATTGTTTAGTGGATCTGTGCAAAACACAAGAGAATAACAGATAACCAACCGTTGCACTTTTGTTTTAGGAATCTAGAAAATGAACATATAAATACTTGAACTTGCTACTCAATACCCAAAATGATGTGTGCATAAAGACTTCTCATTAAAATAGATCAAGTCTTAAGAGGATAAATTGATCTCTACTATGCAGCCGTAGTTATTTTCTTCATTATTGGACAATTAGTGTTGGCCTAAGTGTCATAAAATGCTTATTGTATTCACATTATTAACTGGTAGCTTGACTAGGAGAGACTGTATCCCCTTGTTAGATAAAATGGACTCCAGAATTAACAAATGGACCCATAAGGCTTTATCCTATGCTGGTAGGCTTCAGTTGGTCACTTCAGTTCTGTCTACCATTCAGGTCTTTTGGGCAAGCCATTTTATTCTCCCTGCCTCTATAATCAAAGACATAGAGGCTAAGCTCAAGAACTTCTTGTGGTTTGGAAAGGTTGCAACAAAAACGCATGCCAAGGTTAAGTGGTCTGACCTTTGTAAACCAAAACAGGAGGGTGGTCTAGGAATTAAACATCTTTCAACTTGGAATCAGGTTTTGCTAGGCAAACGGATCTGGATCCTTTTTAGTAATAGAGAAGCGTTATGGGTTAAATGGGTCCACACTATTATTCTTAGACGGCAGAATTTCTGGAGCACCCAACCCACTAGCAATAGTTCTTGGAGCTGGAGAAAATTACTTCAAGTTCGGAACATTCTTGGGAACCACTTCAAATTTAGGATAGGGAATGGATTAACTACTTTCTTATGGCAGGACCCGTGGCATCCTAGAGGCTTACTGCAGGATTTGGTTTCCCCAAGACTTATAAATGGGTCAGAACTCCCACTACATGCCAAAGTAGCTGATCTTATTCATAACAATGTATGGAATTGGCAAGGCGCTACAATTGGGGTCATTCGTATGCTAGATCCTTTACCCTATCAGCCTGATGAATCTCAACCGGAGAGGCTAGAGTGGTTGCCTAGCTCCACAAAAGCCTACACAAATAATTCAGCTTACACATTGATGAGACCTCCTTCTATGAGATTACCTTGGTGTAAATTGGTGTGGCAGAAAGGTATAACCCCTAGGTATACTTTTATCTTGTGGTTAGCTTTTCTTAATAAACTCCACACAAGAGATCGACTTCTTTATACTTATATTCCTAACCATTGTTCACCCTGCTCTTTGGACAATGAATCCATTAGCCACCTCTTCTTTGAATGTTCCTTTTCGAATTTAGTTTGGAAGCACTGCCTTAGTCACTCTCAACTGAACATCCCAAATCTACCAAATCTCCAATCTATCCAACACTGGTTCACCCAAAGCCATAGTCACCGAAACCTAAACCTAAGCACCTTCTCTATCCTGATTTCTGTTGTTGTTTATAACTTATGGTCCGAGAGAAACCATCGAACCTTCAAAGACAAAGCCATGGAAGTGGGGTGCATCAACTCTAAAGTGATCTTTCAAGTAATGGAGCAGCTCTGCATAAACACTGAGAGTAGGTAAATTGGGTCCTCTTTCTTTTTTCTGGTTTCTCCTTTCATTTGCAGGTGCTAGTTTGTACTGTTCATTTATGAGCCTCTCCTTCGTCAGACTTCAATCCAAGGATGATCCCCACTTCAAGGAAGGAAGGATACTCAGCTAGAAAGCACAGACATCAAGATCCTTTAGAGGCCTATGTTTATGGGCTGTCATTGAGTTTGTGTTGTTTTTTCTTTGTTTTGGTTGGGTTGGCTATTGGGAGTTGGTGTTGCTTCTGGGTCTTAAGAGATTGAGCTTGGTTTTCTAGTTGCGTAATCTTCTTTGCAGGCAGCTATGGTCGCTCTGTGGTTTGTTCGACGAACTTGTATTAGGTCCTTAGGCTTTGTGTGGCTTTGGTAGCCAAGGTTATTTTTTAGATTCCCTCAGTTTTGTACTAAACCTTTTATTTTCTTCTCTTTTATATAAATTTTCTACTGATTTACCCAAAAAAAAAAAGTAAATGTACCCATTTTCAAGAGATGTAAAGATCTTAATGTTTACGATATTTGACACAAAAACAGAACAATATAGGTGCAAACAGATAAATTCAGAGGAGATACATGTCACAAGCTAGACACAATGATCTGTGCAGGAGAACAGCAAATAGCATGAGTGAAAAGAATATTCTTTTATTTCTAAGGTCAGACTCCTCAAGAAGTAATGAATTTGCTTGCAGGGAGGATTGGGAGCTTTAATCACAAGTTTCTAGATAAGTTCTAGCACTTAGCAAACGTCGCCACTAATCACCGTCTTTTTTTTAGAATTCTATCTATGAGAGGTACTTTTACAATTTAATTAATGTTAATCGCTCGTAAAATTTTATTGATCTATCAGGTTAAAATATTTCCTGAAATGTATTAGTACCAAAACTAATGTGCCACCAAGTCACAGTAAAAACTTTACAGAATGATTTTGTCCCCGCAAATTGCTATGCTGGGTGACTTGTAACTAAAATAGCTGATTTCCGGCAGCTAAATCTGAAGTTTAGGTATCTAAACCTCATTAAGAAATTCCGCCATTGGTTCAGCAGGAATATGAAAGCAACTAGTCCCTCATTGAACTCAATTTACAAAATACAGCTTCTGCACCTGTTTTAGAGAAAGCATCTACTAAGCTATTAAAGACCCTAAAAGAGGCGGCCTCACTAGCCCCTTAAAACCAAATTTTAGAAAAGAGTTCAAGAATCACCAGTACAACATCAGAACCAGGAAAGGGTAGACGTTTATGATTGTTTGTTGTGTCTAACTTGCACAACTAAAACTAGCCATCGCTAACTACCCTTCAGATATAAACAATCTGGCATCCTTTACGCACACACAAGAGCTTCTAATAACATTAAAAAAAAAACAAAGCTCAAATTCTGGGGAATTGAAAATACAACACTAGTGATTTGCAGTTCCAAGGATGTATAATTGACGCTACATCACGTGGCCACCAAGAAATGTTTCTAGTACTCAGAACAAGATGAACAATTATCGTAATATACCTGAATGCTTTATAACTTCTCTATACCATGGAACATGACCAAACACATAACCCAGTAAATTAGACGAATATTATCCTGCATTTCACCTCAACCACCACCCAATACAAAATCCAATTCTCTATTTTCCATGAAGCAAAATAGCAGGAAATTTAAAAGAACAACCTAGATTGTTGAAGTTTGCTTTTCAATCACATTCGTAGAGTTTCCATTTCTAAGTATCTGGATATAAATAGAACCTTCCAATACAAAACAAGGTACTTTTTGAGGATAGAAATGTAAGATGACGAATGTTCAAGAAGTATGATTAATCACTAAGATTATAAGGATGAATCTGAGTTATCAGTAGAAGCAAACGATGTTCTACTTCTCTCCCTGAAATTAGTACCCGTTCTTAAACCAAGAGTACAGTCAAGTTCTTGTAGAACTAATCAACAAAAGACGAAGGCAGGCACTTTGAGATTATAAAGGAAAAGCCTCTGGGCTTTGGATTAAGAGGTGAAAATGGCAGGACAAGTGGCAAAACTGGTCAGGCAGGCACAAATGGTTCACCGTAAGACAAAACAACTAATATGCATCTGACAAAGGGTCCTGCATTTTCTTTTCACTTGCAACTAACAGTATTTAATTTCCTGAAACTTCTACTTTATCTTTCTTTACTAATAAAAGCAATTCTCGACACTTAACACATGTCATTTCCGTTCCAACCCAAAAGAAATACCAAATGACAAACAAATCAAATCAATTCAACTATCCATAGATACCAAAGAACCGACAAACCCCATAAAAGAGCAACAAGTTCCAAAAGTATGAAGAAAATCTAACCTCAAATCGGATGTTTTTATACACAAGCTCTTCAACGTTACTACCAACTGTAGGATGAGTCGTTACAACCTCTCCTAAATGCAACCTGTACAGCGTCGTCGTTTTGCCGGCATTATCCAAGCCAACGACCACAATCTTGTACTCCTTAGCCGGAAACAACATGAACCAAAACCTCGACATAAATGCTCCCATCTTTTATTCCACTTCCTAATTGATTAAAGAATGCACAATCTGAAACATAAGCAACAATAAAAAAGCCAAAACAGGAAAATTTACACATAGATCGTAGATTGATCCATTTAAGATTGAAAATCTCGTAACTATGTAAGAAAAACCAAAGTGGGTTATCGAATTTAGCAAGAAACCAAAGCCAAAAGTTGCCAATCAAACCTTGAAAAAGATCCTATGTATCAATAAACCGATAAGGAATCGCTCGATGCTAAAAGATTACAAGCCGATGAGGATCGAAGTGCGAAAACGGTAATCTGGGTTTCGCGTAATAGAGAATATGCGATCTATGCACGAAAGCGACCAAACTTTCTACAAATATAAATTACAGAGATACATGGACTGCAGCAGAAAATTGTGCTTGATGATGCGTTGAGAGAGAGAGAGGGAGAATATTGTTCTAGGAAGGAATATGGAAGCGGAGAAGAAGGTGAGAAGGCAACGAAGTTATGTATACGTCACGTAGGCAGGTGACTGTACGTTCATTGGTGGGGGATGGTCGGACTGTGGACGCTGACAATCACCTGGATGGCTGGATCTGAACAAAATGGGCCTAATAGTAACAGCTCTTGCTCTGGTTTTTGGTTTCTCGTATTTATGGGCTTTTTTTTTAAGCTTTCAATAATTTAATAAACTAAAGCAACCACAATAAATAAAGGTGGATTAAGTCAAGTCTTGTCAAAACCAAAAACAATAGTTGCTTTAGCTAACAGATGAGCAACCTGACTAACATAAAAACCAACCAACAGCCTCCTACAATCGTCAATAATTAAGCCAAATTATGTAGAGTTAAGAATATATGAATTAATTGCATCGACAACTTCTTGCAATCCAACTCAATGACAATTCTCGGAAAATTAAGAGACTTTAAAAGTCTTAAAACTGATCTCAAAGCCACCACCTCTGCTTCTTTGGGCAACCCATAGCCGGGCTGTAAACCTGAAAAGTCAATCAGAAATTGACTATTAGAGTCACGAACCACCGCTCCATACCTCAAAAAATACTGATCTTGAAAAATCGCCCCGTCCACGCTACACTTCACCCACCTTTCTGCCGGAGCAACCCACCTAACCACCCTATCTCTCACCCCAGTCAAACTACTTCCCTAGCATTTTGTTTCTCACCTGATTCTCCTCTCTTTCTCTGCCCCTCACTCCTAACACTCCACCATTCGAATCTCGTTCATTACCAATCTACCCAACTCTCTCCTATCAATTGTTCTCCAAACAACATCATTCCTCACCGACCAGATCGCCCATAAAGTCGCTGCCTTTCGTTGTGCCTCCTCCTCTATGACATTATTCAACCACCCTATCATCCAATCGGATAAGGGCACACTCTCATCTAACATCACTCCCACACTTCTCCAAGCCTCCTTAACAAATCTACAATGTAGAAATAAATGACAAATCTCCTCCCCAAAATCCCCACAAAAATAACACTTGTCCACAATCTCCACTCCCCTGCAAGCCAAACGACCAGTAGTTGGAAGACAATCCTTCATAAGACGCCACATGAAATTTCTTACCTTTGGTGGGACATCCAATTTCCAAAGGTTTTTCCAAGGGAAACCCTCATCAAAACTATCCATCGTCTCCTTCAAACTACGAGCAACAAAATAAGTCGATTTAACAGAATAATCTCCATGCTTTGAGTAATGCTATATTCTTTTATCCATCACACCCTCATCAGAAACTATAATAACAGAATATCTCTGGCATCCTGATCTGAAAAAAGAGATTTTACCAACTCCACATCCCACAACCTACTCCTAGGAATCCAAAGATCACAAACACGCGTATCCTCCAAGCCAGGAATAATAGGAGATTTAATAAGACGACTCTCTGAACCCTTGATCCACCTATCCTTCCAAATATTATTAGATCTTCCATCCCTCACTATCCACCTACAACACTTGTCAAGCAACTTACGCACCCTCCAAATACTTTGTCATGTAAAACTCGGGCGAAAGCCAATATTTGCAGAAAGAAAATCAGAGTGTTTGTAATAATTAGCTTTAAAGATCTTGTTGATCAATGAATTAAGAAAATTTATCAACCTCCAGGCTTGCTTCCCCAACATTGCATGATTAAAATCACTGAGGCATTTAAACCTCAAGCCACCTAAACTTTTCGAGATACACATTCTTTCCCATCGAAACCAATGCAAACACCGCTATCCATCACCTTTCGTACCCTACCAAAAAGAATTTATCATCTTTTCTAATTCATCACAAAGAGAAACCGGAAGTTTAAAAACCCTCATACAATAAGTAGGAATAGCTTGAGCAACCGATTTGAGTAAGATTTTTTTCCTACCCTAGACAACAATTTTCCTTGCCACCCTTGCACTCTAGCCCATAGTTTTTCCTTTAGAAAACCAAAGATACTTTTTTTGCTCCTGCCAATCATAGATGGAAGACCTAAATATCTCCTCGTATTTAAAGGATTAAAAACATTTAAAATCCCACAAATCTCAGCCCTTCTATCAATACTAACATTCGAACTGAAGAAAATACTTGATTTGTCAAAATTAATCGCCTGACCAGATAAAGTCTCATATTTTCGAAGAGTTTCTTTGATTCTTAGAGGCTCAGATGTATCTGCTCTAAAAAATAAAAAAAAAACTATCATCAGCAAAAAATAAATGAGAAATTGAAGGAGCACCTCTAGCCACCTTATAGCCATGAATATTACCACATCTTTCCTAAACCTGGATCATAGATGACAACCCTTCAGCTCCAATAATAAACAGATATGGGGAAAATGGGATCCCCCTGCCTTAACCACCTGCTCAGATGAATAGGCCCAATTAATCTACCATTAACCCCCACTGAATATTTCATAGTAGACATACAAAGCATCATCCAGTTAACCCACTTTGCACTAAAACCCAAGCTTTCCATCATCCCCACTAAAAAATCCCATGACATCCGATCATAGGCTTTACTGATATCAATTTTTAGAGCAACATCCCCCTTACAACCTTTTGTTTTAGTCTTCAAATGATGAATCACTTCAAATGCTACCAACACATTATCAGTAATAAGTCTGCCAGGTATAAAACCTAACTGCGCCTCTGAGATAATATCGGGTAAAACAAGCTTTAGACGATTGGCTAACACCTTCGAAATAATTTTGTACAACACATTACACAAAGAAATAGGCATGAGATCTTTCATCGATTGAGGATTAAGACGTTTTGGAATTAGATCTATTATAGTATCATTTAGTCCTAATGGGAATTCACCTCTATTGAGCCAATCCACTGCAGCATGGAAAACATCATCCCCATTCAAATTCCAAAACCTTTGAAAAAAGGCCGGATTAAGACCATCTGGACCTGGAGATTTATCCGGATGCATTTGGAACACGGCTTTTTGAAACTCATCTTTCGAAAAAGCCTGTACCAACCGACTATTCTCCACCTCTCCCAACCGAACCTCCACCCCGCCGAAACCTCCCCAGTCCACACTTGAACTCGTCCCAAATAGCCTCTCAAAATAAGATTTTACCACTTGATTTATCTCACCATCCTCAATAACCCATCGACCATCATCATCTTTGATACCTCTAATCGTATTACGTCTTTTCATTGTTGAGGCTACATAATGAAAAAAATTTGTATTGATATCCCCATCCAACATCCAGAATTGCTTAGCTCTTTGCTTCCAGTAAGTCTCTTCTTTACCCAATAAGTCGGTAAGTTTGTCATTAAGCCTTAGCAACCTATCAGAGGTACCACTACCCTCCCTTGCTCCCCCAATATGAATTTTACACTCCTCCAATTCACTCTTAAATTGACTCCTAAATTTCCTTCCCCATTCCCCCATTCTACCCGCCACCCCCTCAAGCCTTTCCATCACCGGCCTACAGTCAAACTCAGGCCACCCATTTTTAACACAAAACCAAAAGTCATCCTCCTCAAACTAATTATTGTTCACCATAAATGTTGGACCCCGATTTTTCAGTGGAATTTAGAAATAAGAAATAATATAAAATTAGTGTTTTATATATGCATTGTGTAATGGAAGTTGAAAAAAAATGTTACAATATGAAGAATTGTGAAAGTTTGACTTTTTGGAGTAAAAGTTGACTTTTTGATTTAAGCCAAATTTGAGGAAATGATCTTCTTGAAACTTGTAGCCTCTGTCGAGAGCTTTCCGTAGCCATAAAGTTTGATATTTTTCGATATCGGGAGTGGAAGTTATGATCAGTCAAAGTTAAGTATGATATTTTGT
>JANKOE010000206.1:84409133-84432604 GCA_026284465.1 Erythroxylum citrifolium | reverse complement strand
TCAATAATTCAACAATTCAATATTAATACAATAATAAATCACAAGCCAATTTCCACCATTCAATAATCAATAAATCACCATTTCAATATTAATTTCTAATTCACTTCCAATTTCCAATTCCAAATTCAAATTCCAATTCCAAATTTAATTTACAATCCAATTCTAAAATCCAATTCCAATTCCAATTCTAAATTTTATTTCCAATCCAATTGAAAAATTCAATTCCAATCCCAAATTTAATTTTCAATCCAATTCCACTTCTAATTTCCAATTCCAATATGCAATTTGCTAAAATCCATTTTCAACATCCAATTTCAAGCTTCCATTTTCGGTTTAATTTAACAACTCACAAATCACAAAAATTGCAACTCACAATCCATTCCAATCCATCCGAAATCAACCCCATCAATTTCCAATTTTTGCCCAATTTTTTCCCAAATCCACTTCCCAATTTTTGCTCAAATCCATTTCCATTCGGACAAAACATACTCCACCGCAAGCCACTACCAAACCTTCCCCCAAATCCAACACAATAACAACGTTTTTTCACCTCAAATCTACCATAATCCAACATACAACACAATCACAGAAGCAATCATGGTGAAAATGCATAAAAAATGAAACCAAAATAAAAAACACACACTTAAAAAACTATCGGGTCTTCGGTGCCAATTGGGGTGATTGGAGATGTCGTCCTATGCTCCGGCGACGAGGAGGAGCGCTTGGCGACGACGAGGACGAGGAGGAGCGAAGCTGACGACGAGGGGGAGTGGGCTGCCGAAGACGAAGACGAACCACCGGCGAGGAGACTGGAGAACACGTCGACGGTGAAGAGGGGACGGCGAGGGGATGGCGAGACAAGATCGGACGAGGGAGGAGCAGCGGCGTGGAGAAGAAGGAGACACCGAAAATGCGCAAAGAAGACTCCAGAAGACAGAAGTCGGGGAGGGGGGGGGGTTTGATAGTTTACTTTTTTGCAATTTGGTCCTTGAGAAATATGAAATTTTCCGAAATGGTCCGAAAAATTTCGGAATTCGGGGTACCAGCCGGTACCGACCGAAACAGGCCGGTACCGTCCGAAATTTAGTCCCGGTATCATTTTAGCCGTACTGGTTCCATTTTCCGACTGGTACGGTACTCGTATCCTTGGTCAAGAGCCCTTTTTAGTAAAATGATTACAAAAACACAACACTCCAACGTGTGAACGGTAAAAATATTTCATGTAAAACTCATTTTAACGAATTTAATTCTATTGTTGTTAATTTGAAAAATATACAGATTAAAATTAATATAAATAACAAATACTAATTTTTTATTATGTTCATTATTATCATTATATAAGTAATTTAAAAAATAATTTGTAAAAGACAAATAATCACTCTATTACGTATTCTTAAGAATGACAAGGCTTGCATTCTAAGATTTTTTTTTTAAATAACGACATCATATTTATTTTGAATTGACCTTAATTTAATTAAAATTTGGGTTGTTTAAGTTCGATCGGATTTGAATTCGAGTCCGATTATAAAAGTATATTGTATTAAATTTTAATAAAAAATTATTAACAATTTTTATAATATTACATAATAATTTAAAATAAATATAAAAATTAAAAATAATATCTTTTACTTCTTTTTTCTTATCAAAACTTGAGTCTTATTAATCATACTCCCTGGAATCCACCAAAAGTGTCTTAACTCTTTTTTATTGCCGAACGACTTCAACTTTGCTTACTTGCTGAATGGGAATTCGTTGCTGATTCAAACACTTAAAAAGTTTTAAATGTAGCTCAGATTTAATCGACAACTCTACCTAATGAAGTCCAAGTTTGTTGCACCACTTGGCCACCCTAGGATTTGGATCTTTTTTATTTCCTTTCTTATCAGTAAATTAGGGTTACAACTTGCAAGGAAACACATCCAGAAGAGCCGTGTTCTTAGCTTCATTAGCAAATTATATTTGGCTGTGTGTTCAAGTAAAACATGTGTAAAGTGACTTTCTATTATTTTCCTTAAATGCCTGTCGAAATTGATTGTTAAGGTCTATTTAATTTAACTTGTAATTTTCTATATCCAGCTTCTTAAATATGATGTATCCAACATGATTGGCAAGGCTTTTGCGTGAATAGAATTCTTAAGGTTAATACATGAAATCATTATTTCACATTTCAGTATAAAGAATAAACCCAAAGAAGAAGAAAAAAAGGAATTCAAGTTCCCACCTATGTTCTCAATTGCCACTGAGGAGAGTAATGAGATGGCACTGCCTCATTAGAAACCAGAAGGATGAAATCTACTGCTGTATTGAACTACCAAATATGTACAGGCCGTCATAAACTCATTTAAGTATACGAATTGTTTGGTACATATGGAAGGTCTTTGTCAATGCCATTCTCAGGAATTGTAGGACTTTCATGTGTAGCATAACAATTCCAGTATAATGTAGAAAAGGTTGACAAAGCTAGTAAAAGGGATGCATAGATAACTGAGTCTGACAGTAGTGGCAAATGATGCGTTCATGAGCTAAAGAAATAGGAAGTAAGTTTAGTTGCCTGTCTGTTTCTCGATTTATGATCCAAATAATCCTGACAGAAGAGATGTTGATGATCTTGAATGGTGTTCAAGGAGTGATAAGACTGTTGCAGCCTTCCTACCAAGATGACCATCCCTGTGAATTTGCCTGCCAGTTAGACCAATGAGAAGTAACCTACTTGTTGAGCCATATATATCCACCATTTCCCTCGACTGGAAGACTTTCACCAAAAGTTTCAGAGCTTCTTCTATTAAAGAATCTGACCCCCAACTCAAAACATCCAACACAGGCTTTATGGCATTAGCTTCGTGCAAAGCACTGGCACCTCTGTTAGGACAACTTTCCTGAACCAACGTGGACAGTGTGTGAATTGCTTCATGAGCAACTGTTTGAATCTTTCCCTGTAAGAGTTCTATCAAGTTAGGCAAAGCATTTGCCTGAACCAGGCAAAACGTAGTTTCTACACTGCAGATACCTCCATGGGCAGCACATTGATGAGGATGCTTTGGTCGAAAGCACAAGCAACCGATTGTATTGTTCATGACAACAAGCTTTGGACTGCTTTTGGAAAGTTCACCAAGGAGTCCTGCTGCTCTTGCCTTTGCCAATACTGATCCAGTTTTGAGTAAGGTTACGAGCAAGTCATAAGTTCCCAAGTCCACCACCTTCCGTTGCACCTCAAGATTCACTGGATCCGTGAACCTGAACAGTGCACTCAGAGCATTTTCTTTGGCTTTCATGGCTCCTGTTCTTACAATATTTACAAGAGCATTCAGTCCATCTAACTCAATTAGCTTTGCGGTGATTGAAGCTTCAGATTTTGGAAGATTGGCTAGTAACCCTGCAGCAGCCGTATGTACATCATTATTGTCATTGTCATTCTCCAGAAATCCCACAAGTGCCTCGAGCCTTTTTGGCCTAAGAAGGTACTCAACAACTCCTAGTGGTTCGTGATAGGAAAACAGAAAGAGAAGATTTAGAGCAATTTCACGAGTTTCTAAGTCAGTCTCATCAAGGAGAGGAAGTATTAAAGTCAATCCATTGGTGTTAAGCACTGCAGTCTTAACAAACACTGGATCAGATTTACATATACCAAGAAGTGCCCGTAAAGCTGGCCTCTGGACATTGTGAAGTTTCATAGCTAATAAACTGTTGATGATTGGTTCCAACTCAAGCTGAGTTCCATTTCCATCAACAAAGAATTTAGTACCATCATCATTTGAAGAAAACTTTTCTAAAACTTGACAACATTTTCCAAGAACAATTGCGCACAAACGCGTAGAGAATATCATGTTTAGAATGAGAGGAAGCCCACCAGCAGAGGCAATTAGCTCTTTATTTGCACGACAGCTAGAGAGTTGAATCAGAGCAGACAGAGCCAACTCTTTTGATTCCATATTTCCTGAAGCCAACATTTCAAGCAAAGGAGGGACAATTCCTTCTTTTCCAAGTAGTTTCAAATCTGAATCAACCAATTCCATATTTACTAGAGCTCTAACCATTGAAACTCTTGAAGAAACTGGCCCTGTAAATTTTCACATTAATCAAAGCAGTGTTATTCTGTGTCCCAGTCTCAGGATAATGAGTCGATAATAAGCTACGGCAAGTAAAAATAGCAAGGCAGAAACTAAAATTGACGGAGCACTTTAAGCTGCAAAATCATAGATTCAGCTATCTGAAAATTAACTGAGACATGCATCCCAAGAAGAAGAATTCAACCTTTATCATCATTACGTGTCACATGTTTCGGGAGATGCAACGCATTTGATGCAATATTATATTGCAATGTTCTCAATAACATCATAAGTAGCACCACATTGCACACCACATGCATACGACTTGAAACAACAAAGAAACATAGAGTATAATCATTGGTAATTGAAGACAGGTCTAACTAAATAACTATATTAACTGGAGAGCCTTTAATTTTGGCCAGATATTTAAATTCATCGAATTGACTAAAATCACAGTGAAAGAAGGAAAAAACTTCTAACCTTGTACAAGCCTGTCAATCAGTGGTTTATACCAGCCCGACTTTGCAGCTTGAGAAATGCTCTCCTCATCAACTTCAAAAAGTTGTTTCAATATTGTCTCTGCATAGGTAGCTGACTCTCTCACTGGCCCACTCAAAAGGGCGACAAGGCAACCAACTGCTCCACATAGTGTTGAAAGTTTCCGGCAGGCAGACACATTCCAAGTAGACCTGTCCTGCAGTAACTCATGAAGCAACTCTACCGCATCCTTTGCAATGTTTGAATCGTGTGCTAAACAGGGAATAATGTCATCCAGAACCCCATATTCAATAACCTTTTCCTATAAAACATGATTCACAGTTAGAACTCCAATCTCTAAGTTAATAAGACTATTACTTTACATTTTTATTTCTTCTCAAATAAAACCTATAAATAATGTTTCAAAATGAATTAGATGTTATGCTAAGAACAAACCAAAAAATTGGCTCTAGGAGTAGGACAGCACTTCACCCCAATGAAATCTGGTTATGTCAGTATGATTCCCAGATTTCTCGCCAACTAGAGATGCCAAATGTTTATCATGAGGGCAACAATTTCCAGATGCTTCACTAAATAGAGATGCCAAATGTTTATCATGAAGGCAACAATTTCCAGATGCTTCACTAAATAGAGATGCCAAATATGTGGCATGAGCTAGATAGCAGTTTTCAAGGATAAAATGGAAAAGGTTAGTTATAGAAAGAGCATTATTAACAACCAGGCTTTGTGTTTGAAAACAAAGGATAATTAGAGATTATTCATATTCTACCTATGATTATTTCAACAACTTTTAACATAACAGTTTCAGAATTACCACAGAAGTTTTGCAAGTGTCAAATACTAAAGTTCAAAGTTATCTACGGCAGATGATTTTTGACATTAAGGATAGTAAAAACGAAGGATGTCTAAAGCATTGCTTGTTAGCAGAACCAATGTGTGTGCCCCAAATTACCAGAAAAGATAGGTTACCTTATTTCTTGCATGCCCCTTCACAATATATTTGAGTGTAACTAGGATCTTCCTCTTGAGATCTGTGTTACTGGAGCTTCCAAGGATGGTTATGACAATATCAGTAAGTTCTGCTATACAAATCCAGTCTTTGTTTATGGAATTCTCTGTCATTAGATCTTGCATTTGGCTTAACGCTTCTTCCACAGATGCATCAGAACCTGAGAGCAACTTTTCTTTACATGCTCTGATCCTTAGGCAATAATTTAGTTCTCTCCATTCCTCTATGGATTGTCTAAGAGGAAGATTAGACCTTAAAGTTGTATCTTTGAGAATTTCACCAGTTTCTGGGTCGGTCATCTTTCCACGGTCAAACCAATTTTCAATTGCAGCTCTCTCACATGTAGTACCAGTGCAAAGGCTAACAGGATCAATCATCACAGTCCTATTTATTGAACAAAGGAAAGGAGTAAATGGAGCAATGTGTTCTTCCCTAGCATCATATCTCTCCATAGCTTGAAGCCTTTGAAAATACTGCTTCTTGACTTCTATAAAATCTCGGGCAGCATCAGCTCTAGAAAGCAACTCAATAACCTGCTCCAGGAAAAAAACTTCAGCTCTTTCTTTCCGTTTGGCTGCTTCCTCTTTTTCATCTCTAAAATTCTCTAGCTCTTTGCTTATTTGCGAATGTTCAACTGGTACCCCCACTGCTGTAGCTATTTCTTCCAACATAAGGTTTGCAAACTCCTGGTCTAGTTTCTGATCTCGAATACCCTGGTGTAACTTGTCAACAATTTGGAAGTGGGAACTTGAGGCTTCAAATTCAACTCTTTGCATTTCATTGTGTAGCCTATTCACTTGGCTTGACATACCTGAAAGGACATCTGCATTTGCAAGAGAAAATGCAGCCAAAGACCTCCCAATATCCCTTGTCACTTCTTGCACCTCGCTCACAATGTATCTGCACTTTACAAGTAAGTAGAAACGTGCTCGACCTTTATACTTCTCAACCAAACTGTTTGCCCTTTTGACATCTGCTTCGAGAGTTTGAAGTGCAAGCCTAGCAGCTTGAGAATCGTTCAGTTTTTTAAGCTGCAGTTCCTTCAACACTGGTTCAATGTCAAATAGGTGCTTGGATAGCACTTTGAAACTTTCCTTTTCAATGAGAACATCCTTTGCAGCCTCAGCTGTCTTAAGGACCTGCTTTATTAGCACAGCCAAAAGAGGTCCCATGGGAATCATCTCCATTGCCTTTGAATTTCACCGTGATCAATCCTCAACACAGTGATTGACAATATGTATATCAAATCACTTGATTCACTGTGTTCTTTGCCAGCACCATAACACTCCTTTTCTTCGTAGCTGATAATATCAAAGTTTTAGATATAAACAGCTTTACAATGATTTCCAGGAAGGCCGCATCCAGTCAACCTGATCACTGGACCAACTTAGCCTCAACAGTTTGACCTAACAAGAAGACCAATTAAAGGAAATCAAAAGATAGTGAAAAAGCAACTACATATCTTCCAGTGTATCCAGGATCAACAATCACAATAACTTACCACGAAAGGAAAAAAAAAAAAAGAATGATGTGTATGTTATTATCAAGAACTTGGGTTGGGTTAAGCATGTAAAATTCACGTTATTTACTGTTTACACCTCAAAAACAAAGAAAATTAATTAATTGAAACAGAAGCCAGAAGAAATTATTAGCTTGCTGTTTCTCAAGACATGTACAAAGCTTCACCGGAGCAAACAACGATAGATATGAAGTAGACAAAGAAACGCAAATGAAACGGCAACAAAGTGACTTTACCTCTTAGCTCTGCATGGAAGAGAAAGGGAGAGAAGGAGAAAATGTTGGATTATTTAGTGTCCCCGCATTGACTTGAAGAATTTAAGTCAATTTTAGGGCGTCAAATCTACTGCCTCTCTTTCTCACTTGCGTTCAGATTGATAAGTCAATTCCTCATTTGCCAGTAAGACGTGGATATGCAGCTATCCATACATAACAGAATTTTCCGGGAAAAATCAAAACAAAACCGTTTTTCACGTTTACCAACAGAAGTTCTCTGAAAATTCTGAGAAAAATCAGAGTATCTGAAAAATTGAGGAGATAGACTGTTTGACAAACTTTCCGATTCGTATACAGCAAACACAAAAAATAAAAAAATTAAAAGAATTAAAAATAAATCAACATTAATATTTGTTTAACACAGATTGATAAACCAACACCGATATTTTCACCCAATTTAATTACTTTTACCGAACTACAATAGATTTACTCAAGATTTTACTGAACCGACACTACTCAACCCTTGACATTATCTCTTAATCTCACTTTTCGTGAAAGATTTTTACATCTGATAATACAACCGATTCGTGTTAACCTCCATAGAGAATTTATCTCGACAATCTATTAATTGAAATACAGTAAATAAAAGACTCAATTGTTTTAAAAAATTAATGACAAAATCTAAACATAGTTGAGATTCAAACGGAACAACTTCCCTGACGGTTTAGCTCCTCAAAAAGAAATCTGAAAGTTGTTCTCACACTATAAGTTGATTCACGCAAAACGCAGAACAAAGTTACAGTTGTCCAGTCACCAAACAACCCACGACTGAAGTCACATGCAACACACCAATCAGTCCAACCGTGAGCCACTCTACAAGGATGACTGTCCAGCGTGAGCAACCCGCACACAATCAATATAAAAATGTGAATCTCTCAATCAGAAAACACACACTGCACACCTTTAATTCTTATCAGTCAAGCAAAGAACACACCACGAAAAACACATAAACATGCAGCCCACATTCAGATGTCAGCGTAACTGTATAGGACACCCGCAGCCACAATAACAACTCATCAATCTACACACCAAGATATCTCACACCTGAAATCAGTTAATCATTAAACCAACTGCCCACATTCGAAAATAATGTTGTCAAGATCTTTACTGTTGCACGCCCATATACCTCTCAATGCAAGTTTTCTAATTTACTAAGGACATGGCAAAATTCATGTTCCCAACATTACTAAGAGTTCTTCACTCCCAAGCACAATATGGATTTTGCACACTTTACTTCAATACACACACATTACACTCAAAGCACTCACAATACACACCAAAGCTATCAGCCGTAGGTCTCACACACCCAGAAACTGTACACCTCAGTTTTTTCACAGAAATCAATTAATTCACAAGTAAATTCTAACGATGCTTTTCAGCCACACATCAACGTAATCCACCACACATCTTCTCAAGATATACATCTATTCAAAATAGGATTTTATAACATCTAGAACATTATCCAAAATAACTTTTTGAATCGAAGCCAAACAAGGATTATTGGTTAGCTATCATCATCCAATTAATAACTTATAGGTCCAATTAATAAAGAATGTCAAAACTAATTACTTAGATATATAACATATATCCTAACAATTTCCTCCTTTTTGGCGTTGTTTGTCACAAATATAAAACTTCCCCTAAATAACATAATTGGACATATAAGTATCAAATTCACAATTCATATGACAAATACTCCTCTTAATCAAACATTAAGTTCCAAAGAACATCACAATTATCCAATCATCCAAATTTCTCTCCCTTGGGACAAAAAGATGCCAAAAAACAAGAAGAATAGTCACACGTATACCTTGAAATCTCCCATTGAATTGAACAGTCACCAAAAACAATTTGATGTCTTCCTCTTGGGACAAAACAGTGTCAAAATGAAGAACGCCTGAGAGATAAGTCCAAAATGATGCCTGATTTATGAGAGAGCTGAAGCTTGATGAAGATGAGGATGGATCTTTTGTGGAGCCAAATAGAAGTCAAAATGCAAACTACTAAAAAGATGGAACGACAGTGGCAACATAAAAACTAAAGAAGAACTAAAGAAGACAAATCTTTTTTTAATAAATAACATCAAACTATACTTCAAAAATGTAAAGTATACAGTCCCTGTGCCCCTCAAAGAAGTTCAAACCTGACCTTATTCCTCGTCATATTATCTTTGTCATTGGTTTCTTCTTTTGAAGTAACTAACTTATCCTCTGTCCAAATAGTTTCTTCAAGAGCAGTAACTAGCTGTGAATCTAGACAATTGCTTACTTTTCCTTCACAATGTCTTTGTGCTTGTAATTGACCTTTATAATCCAAGTGTACTTCGGTACCATAGGCTACTGCTGAAAATTTAATGAAGAGTATCTAGATTTTCGGTTTTCACTCCTTTGAACATCATTTGTAACAACTTGTAACATTCCGGTCTTATGTGTCCAATTACTCCACAAAAGTGACATATAGGCATGAACCCTTGATTTTTCTTTAAGATTTCTCCTTGAATAGATCTAGTCGCACTAATTTTCTTATCGTTCGACTTGGAATATCACCTCTATAGCTATTAGCTAATGCCTTGAAGGTTTCTTTTAGCCTTATCAATTTCCAATAACTTTTCTAAATTTTCGGTTCCTCCATTTAACATTCTTATTCCTTTTTTGTACTGACAACTTCAATTTTGTTTCTCAAAGCTCATCTAATGTAGACATCAACTTCTTCTTTAGATCTTAAATGACGTTCTTTATGGAAGAGTTTTCTCCTTCAACTTTTCCTTTTTCTTACATGTTTGGACCCATTTACCATACACTAACTCATAGGCTTCATAAATACCTTCCTTTTTATTATCTGAAGTATTATCATCACTATCATAATCTGAGATTGAGCTTTGAGCTTAATTGTCAGTGTTTTTCCTAAAATTTTCCTATTTACTCACTTTTTCGTCTTCAATTACTTCCTTATCGGTTATTATTAAACAAGTAACTAGACTTTTGTTGTACAAAGTAACTAACGCAACACTATTTACATCTTCTTCTTCACTATCATACTCACTTCCGAATTCATTCTCACTCTATGTGCTTGTATAGAGCTTCCCTTTTCTCTTCCTCAAGGTGTTAGCATGTTTCGCTTGCACATGTCCGAAGCCTTAACATTCATGACATTGAATTTTCTTCACTTTTCTTTCCCTCTTTTAAGTTTTCCCTTATTGTTTGAAATTACTATTTGATGAGCTCCCTCCATTTTGCCTAAAATCAGATCTATCCTTCTTCACTTTTTTTTAACCACTTGCTGAAATTTCTTGTCAATAATTCCACCTCCTCACTCTCATAAAATTCATCTTCTACATCATTTATGTCTTTTTCAGTTTCAGCTTGTAATGTCAATCCTTTGCTCTTTTCTTGTTTTCCCCTAAAAAATTCATTTCAAATTCGATAAGAATCCCAATTACCTTCTCCAACGACAAGTCATTAATGTCATGAGCCTCCTTAATTGCTACAATTTTGGGAATAAATTTTGGAGATGGTGATCTCAACGTCTTCTTGACTAGTTTCAGATTGGAATATTTCTTCCCGAATTGATGTGCCTGATTCGCTATATCTCACAATCTTTCATAAAAGTCCCCAATATTCTCATTCTCATCCATCTTCAGCTCTTGAAACCTCACAGATAACATTTGTAGTTTTGACGCTATTGCAGATTTGGACCTTTATGAATAGTCTGCAAAACATCCTACGCTTCTTTAGCCAATTCAAAGGTTGATATCATTGAGAAGCGTCCTTCTTCAACAGCATTAAAAATTGCATGAATTACTTGTGAGTTTTTAAGTGCACTTTCTTCTTCAGCTCTTGTCCACTTAGATAGATCTTTTTAAACTGCCTCTCCTTTATTGTCAGTAATCATTGGATGCGTCTACTCATGTACAACCGAACGTTAAGCTTTTGTACCCTAAGCTTGGATGAAGACTCTCATCTGTGATTTTCATGTGCGATAGTTAGAGTCGTCCAACAGTGGTTGCCTGGTGATCGATGTACCCTTTCTTGTAGCCATGTTTGCGAAATTCGGATTTTTACCAACTTGCTACCAAGTTTCAATTTGGTAACTCGCTATGATAACAATTGAAAAATTGAAGAGATGACTGCTTCTCAAACTTTTCAATTCGTTTATAACAAACACAAAAAATCAGAAAATTGAAAGAACAAAAAATAAATCAACACCGAGATTTGTTAACACAGTTTAACACACCCTGTCTACGTCTGTAGGACCCTCACTCAACTTAATCACTTTCACCGAAGTACAATAGATTTACCCAAGGCTTTACTGAGCCAACACCACTCAACCTTTGACACTATCTTCCAACCTCACTTCCCGTGAAAGATTTTCACACCAAATAACACGACCAACTCATGTTAACCTTTACAGAGGCTTTATCTCAACTTTGCTTTTTAAATCTAAGTCAAACAACGATTATTGGTTAGCTGTCATCTTTCGATTAATAATTTATAAGTCCAATTAATAAAAAATGTTAAAACTATTCCCTAAAAAAAAGTTAAAACTAAGTACTCAGATATATAACATATATCGTAAGAGTGTCCCCCATTTTCAATTTTCTGTTGGTAGTATTGTGGTTGATTTTGTCAATCACATTTTGGACGATTAGGAGACAACTGAAAACTCGTGGTAGTTTCCCAGAAAAATATCACCAAATGAAATGGCACATAAAGCTTGCGACCACTTGAAAGATCATAACACAAGATGGGAACCACTATTCCAAAAGTTTCTTCTTGTATGCAGAGAAAAAAAGACCTTTCTAAAAGGCCATCAGTGTTCGTGTCAACGATGGTGATAGCAACCAAAGGGTACGCCGGAGCTGGGCTGACTTTGGAGTATTCGTGCAGCCTGGCAACATATTCGTGCAGCCTGGCAACGTCGTGTTAATCAACTTGCTTAGCCTCTAGACTTTGGATCGGAGGCGAGAGAAAGTTGATGAAGCAGCAAGTTTGCCGGTAATATTTGCAGGGATCTGGTTTCCACGTTTCGGATCTGCCACCAATATCGGGTAACTGTTTTCTTCTGTGAATCAATATAACGGATTGATGGGAGACGATGAGTTAACTCTCAGATCTGGACATTAAGAGGGCAGATGTGCGTGCGTGGCTGTTGAGTATTAGTTGTGTTTGGGTCTCGCTCGAATCTTGGAGACGATTACCTGGGTTTGTTTGTGTGCTGATTTTTCTGGGAAGTGGTTTTGACTGCATCTGCGTTTTTTGGATTTGTTGTTGTTTTTTATGAACCCCAATAGATCTGTCATTTTTGGGTCTTGCTGAGCACGTCATATACTTGCGATATTTGCTTGAGGCTTATACCCGCAGTTCCGTTGGCAAAGACCTGGGACATCGTCCATCAATTGTTCTGCAGTGGGTTCTACGATCTATAGTGGGTACAAAGAGTACGTGAGACTTAACAACGGGGACACTCAGCGGCTTCTCACAAATGCCTACCGCTGCCGATGCTTGTCAGCCGTCGCCGGCGGGCATTGGAGTGGACGACGCCACCAAAAAAGTCAAGAATAAAGACACTGATTCTTTGGATGGCGATGATATCATGAAGGAGGCAGCTGTCGTCTCTCCTGTTGTTTCTTTCAGAGACAAGCTTTTGGGCACGGGCTCGCCTCATCCTGCTGCAATTCCTCTACAGGCGGAGGTTGAGATTTCTATTGGCGAAGATGATTACATAGCCACGGTCGAGAATGGGGTTCCGTCTATTACCTTCTCGGACTGGATCAATGGCCTCTTTGATAAGCGAATGGAATTATGTGTGATCCTTAAGCTCTTGGGCAGACGGATCACGTACAATGTTTTATCGCATAAGTTGAATGGATTATGGAGGACTAAGCGGCCTTTTCATCTGTTAACTCTTGAGAACGACTATTATATGGCGAAATTTCAATCATAGGAGGACTATATTATGGTTTTGTCCGAAGGCCCATGGTTAGTTTTCGGACAATGTCTGACGGTCCAGCCGTGGACCCCAACCTTCGATACAATTGAGCCATATCTGATGGATGTTTCAACATGGATTAGACTCTCGGGATTGCCGTCACGGATGTATGTTCACGATGCTCTTACGACGATCGGAAAACAAGTGGGGACAGTTATTAGAGTGGATTTCAACTCGAAAGTGGCCACCAAAATGCGGTTTGCACGTATTACGGTCTGCGTTGACTTTCAGAAAGCGTTGCCATCCAAAATCAAAATCAATGGCCAGTTTCAAAGAATTGAATACGAGTCGCTGCCATTTTTATGTTTCAAATGTGGTAAGTATGGTCATTTTAAAGATAATTGTCCGCATAACAATGTTGTTGTTGTGCAGGGAGCCGTGCAGATGGATAAAGGCAAGAGTCCGATGCCGGAGACTCAGGCGACACTGGAGGAGTTGGTAAAACGGGTCGAGATGGAGGATTACGGGTCGTGGATGGTGGTCAAGCATAAACCCCGGGTGATTACCAAAACAGTCAAGAATCATAAAAGTGATGATACAGGGGCGAAATTTAAGGGTTCAAGATTTGATTTCCTGGCTGGTCGAGAAGAGAATGAGTTTGCGATGGATAATTTAGGCAAGGATTTTGCTCCCAATGATTCTTCTCCAACGGCTACTAGTATTAATAATATAAGGAAGGAATAGACCAGGTCCACAAGCAATCTTAAAGGCAAAAAGAATGCAAATGAGCTGGTCTCGGAGGCCCAGAAGCAAGCCAATACTGTTGGCAATATAAGGAAAGGCTCGGCAGTTACAAATTTCAAGAAGGTGGCCGACGAGGTGGCCCAGATAACAGACGCGAAGTAGCCCAGCCCAGTGGGCACAGTCTCTGAGCCCGAGATGCCTATAGCAATAGAGGCACAGGTCCAAGATAATCCTGTCCTTGTCTCGGATCGGGAAACTGAAGATCAGAGAGGGGCAATCGATAGAGACAGGTTTAGGGAAATTATTTCTAAGACCCAATTTCAAGCTCGCAAGATGGGGACGTCTTTGGATCCGAAGCAAAACTCGGTTGTTAGAATGGAAGAAAACCGCGATCCTAACGAGGTGCCGCTCCCTCATTCTAATCGGAAGTGGCCTAAAAAGGCCAAATCGACAGTCACTGTCTCACCGATCATCTCCCAAGTTGTGAAGCGGGGTTGGCCAAAGGTTGTCCGCAAAGTTCCTCAAGTGAAAAAGGTCGTGGGAGAAGCTGAGACACCTGCGGCTTCTGCGTGTGTCTCAGAGGCAATTGCAGCGATGGTTCGCACTGTAGATAATATGCAAATTGAGATGTCGGCGAATTCGGGCTCGAGTAATGCTACGGAGCATAATGGGGTTTTGCTTGCAAAACCGAACTGATCACAGTGTAATTGCACAGGTTTTTTGCTCCTTTTCTTGTCTGTTTATAATGTTTTATATGGACTTTACGACTTTTGTTTGGAATTGTCAAGGATGTGGCAATTCAAAATTTCACCGTTTTCTTTCTGAGTATAGGAGAGAGCATAACATGAACCTTGTTGTGCTTCTGGAAACAAGGATCAGTGGTAAGAAGGCAGACTTGGTTGTTGCGAAATTGGGCTATCCATATTCGCATTGGGTTGAAGCTAACGGTTTTGCAAGAGGAATATGGCTTCTTTGGGATGATTATATTACTGTCGATATTATTTTTAATCACTCTCAATTTATCCATGCTCGTGTCAAACAAGTTCATGCTTCTTCTTTTTGCTTTATTACGTCTATTTATGGTAGTCCACAGATTCAGGGCCGTAAGAAGCTTTAGGAAGATCTGAGTTTGATGGCTGAAGTAGTTGATGCTTACTAGAGACTTCAACTCTATTATTTCCGCAGATGAGAGGAAAGGGGGGGCCATTAGGAATCCGAGGGGGTGCCGTATGTTCTAAGAGTTTATGTTTGAGACAGGTCTTCAGGATATTGGGTTTAAGGGGTTGTAATTCACCTAGTGTCGGGGTTCCCTTTTCCAAAGATTGGACAGAGCTGTGGTTAATAGTGACTGGGAGATTTCTTTTCCAAATACGAGCGTTACTCACCTTGAGCGTCTCAAGTCTGATCACCGTCCTCTTCTTATTTCTTTTGGCAGGCCGCAATCCCGTCCTAGAGATCGTCCTTTTCGTTTCTTCTCTGGGTGGCTCGAGCATGAATCCTTTGCTGGTCTTGTAAAGGATAAGTGGGATGACAAGCTCCCAATTGCTCATACTGTCTATCGATTTACGGAGGCTATTAAAGCTTGGAATAAGGCTGTTTTTGGGAGTCTTATCGCGCGGAAACGAACAATCATTGGCCGGATTAGTGTGGTGCAGAAGGCCTTAGAAAGGCGCAATAACCCGAGCCTTATTCAGCTGGAGATTGATCTTCAGGAGGAGTTGGAGGAGATCTTAGATAATGAAGAGATCCTTTGGCGCCAGAAATCTCGATGTGAGTGACTTGCGGATGGGGACAGGAATACGAAGTATTATCATAGTCGAACTATGGCTAGGCGTAGGCGAAATAAAATTAGCACGCTTAGACTTCAGGATAATAGTTGGTGCTATGATGATGCGTTGTTGAAACAAGAGGCTATTGACTTCTTCAGTAATCTATATACCGAGGAAGGTCAGCCTCCAGGTCTGTTTCCTGACAGGGGGTATTTTTCGAGTATCAGTAGGCCAAATTTTGAGAGGCTTCAACGGCAGGTTACGGATGACGAGATTAAGTCGGCTCTCATGGATATGTCTCCGCTTAAAGCTCCGGGAGTGGATGGGATCAATGCCCAATTCTATCAAAGACATTGGCAGATTATGGGCCCCTCTATTTGCTCTATGGTGCGTGGGGTGTTTAGTGGTTAGAATCTTGATCCGGTGCTCAATCGTACTCTTCTGGTTCTTATTCCGAAGACCCAGGGGCCGAAGCAACTGTCCCAATTTCATCCGATCAGTCTTTGCTCGGTGCTTTATAAACTTGTGACTAAGACTATTGCAAACAGGTTGAAGAGTATCATGCCCGATCTCATCGCCCAAAATCAAGTCAGTTTTGTGGCGGGGAGGAGTATTAATGATAACATCATCGTGGCCCAAGAGGTTATTCATTCTATGAAAGGCTTCCAGGGTCGATCGGGGTGGATGGCCATCAAGGTCGATCTCGAGAAGGCTTACGATCGAGTCCGATGGGATTTCTTACAGGATACTCTTCTCGATGCTGGGATTCTTTCGAATCTTATCAGAGTCATCATGACTTGTATCTCGACTTCTTTTATGCAGGTCTTATGGAATGGGGGGTTGACGGATGAGTTCAAGCCTACTCGTGGCATCAGACAAGGGTGTCCGCTTTCTCCTTACCTTTTTGTTATCGGGATGGAAAGGTTGGGACATTTGATCAAGCATGCTATTACGAACAATTGTTGGAAGCCTATCCGACTTGCGCAGGGTGGTCCTTCTATCTCTCATCTCTTTTTTGCAGACGATCTTATCTTATTCTGCAAGGCGGATATGAATCAAGCCCAGGTGTTGAAAGGTATCTTGGATAAGTTCAGCTTTTTCTCTGGCCATATGATTAACGATCGCAAGACTCAGATCTTTTTTTCCAAAAACACTCTGGATTCCACTGCAACCGACATCCAACGTTGTTTGGGGTTCGATAGAGTTGAGGATTTGGGGAAGTACCTTGGTGTTCGCTTTTCCATCGACGGGTCACTAAGAGTACTTATCAGTTTTTGATCGATAAGGTGAAGGATCGTTTGAACGGATGGAATGCTAAGTGTCTCTCTTCGGCTGGCCGTGTCACTCTTGCCAAATCAGTTCTGATGGCGATCCCGAATTACTTCATGCATACTGCTATGATTCCCATGGGAGTTTGGAAGGACATCGAGAAACATGTGCGCCGCTTTATCTGGGGCTCCACGGAGACTTCGAGGAAAACTGCCCTTGTTAAATGGGATGATATTTGTCAACCCTTTGTCAACGACGGATTGGGGTTGCGCAAATTATATCGTCAAAATAAATGTTTTCTGTTGAAACTTGGTTTTCAGATCCTTACTAATCCTCATGCTTTTTGGGTGCAGGTTCTCCGCAGTAAGTATAGGGTTGGTGATGGCTTTCCGGATACCATTAAGCGACATAATTGTTCTTTTGTTTGGAATTCTCTTACGAAGGTTTGGGAAGAACTTAAAGAGAGTGCCTGCTGGAAAGTTGGGAATGGCTAGAATATTCGGTTTTGGCATGATTGTTGGATCCCACATCTCGGTCCTTTAATTAATTTTTGTACTAACCCGACTGTTATCGACAATGATGCACGTCTCTGTGCTATGGTTGATGCATATGGCAGGTGGGATTGGTCTCAATTCTGCAGCTACCTGGACGATATGGTGGCCATCCACATCCTTGCCATGAAGCCGCCTGCTCCTCATAATCCTGCGGATGGGTACATGTGGCGTTGGTCGAAGAAGGGTGACTTTAACATCGCTGATACTTTTGGTGCTTTATCGCAGGCCTCGAATAACCCGACGGATGACAAATGGAACTGGGCGTGGAAGTTCAAAGGGCCCCAACGCAGCCGTCACTTCATTTGGTTAGTGCTCAAGGAGAGGTTGCTTACCATTGACGAACGGCACCGTAGGGGGCTTACTGAGATTGCCACTTGCAGCCTTTGTGGTTCTAGCAGAGAGAGTCTTATACATGCCGTTTGGGATTGCCATTGGGCTCGTACGGTGTGGATTAAAGTTCTACATCCTTCTATGGTTAATAGGTTCTTTACTAGTTCTCTGAGTGATTGGATGATTGACAACCTTAGTAATGTTTTTAGAATTGATTCTTTGGATTGGGATTGACCTACTTGCTTTGGTATTTTTTGTTAGAAAATTTGGAAAGCTCGCAACTCTTTTGTCTTCGAAGATGTTAGTATAGGTCCGGAGGCCATCGTCATTCAGGGTCAAGGGTGGGCTAAACAAGTGAAAGCTTCGAGGTTGCAACCGGGGCGTAGGGTTGCTACTGTTCCAATGCCGGTCTGCTGGCAGCCTCCGGCGTCGGGATGGACGAAGCTGAATGTGGATGGCGCCGTTGATCCGTTGACTGGGGTTGCTACTGCGGGTGGTGTCTTACGCAACACCAATGGTTTGTGGCTGGTAGGATTTGCTCACAATCTTGGAATCTGTTCTGTTACAAATGCGGAACTGTGGGGGATGCTCGATGGTTTGCAACTCGCTTGGAGTTTAGGCATCAATCAGGTCGAGGTTGAGAGTGATAACATGTTAGTGATTCAATGGCTCAATAACCATAATCCGGAGAGTACGGACAATGCACTCATCTGCAGCATTCAGGAGCTGCTGTCATGCAGTTGGCACGTCACGATTCATCACGTTTTTAGAGAAGGAAATGCTACCGCTGATGCTATGGCTCGGATCAGACCTGAGGTGTTTTTGGGTATGGTGGTTTTTCAACAGCCCCCGGATGTTATAGTGCACCTTCTTAATGATGATCGCATGGGTGTTAGTCGCACTCGGCACATTAATCCTGTTATTCGCTCTAGCTAGTTGTTAGCTCTTTTATTTACTAAAAAAAAAAGAAAGAACTGTGTGCTCTTTGCATTTAAAACCTTCTGATGATGCCGTCTTCCTCAATAAAGTGAATTTGCAAAACGCGACAACATGGGAGGATGTTCCTTGAAAGCATCCGAGTCCCAAAAAAGAACTGAAAATGATTCGTGTGACCATTATTTTCAAAGTCAAATAGAGTGGCTTGCAAGTCACACACTCCTAATTTTACCAACGCAGTGGCTATGACTGGTCATATAGAAGAATGCGTAGCAAACTAGTCATTATCTCCCAAGTGAAAAGAGCATCGTACACGTATGAATTTAAAGAACCAAATAAATTCATAGTGGGTCTCTAATAAACGAAAATGACTGTATTAGGACAAGACAACGGTGTTTTGGTGGCAATCTAGGCACTTTCCACGTTTTCATAAATCGAAGTCAAATCTGGTTCGCTTAACGACACGTTTTAAACATGGGAATTTGCGAAATCGCTTGTTCCAATGAAGGCGCACAAGAGAGCATGACCTGTGGTGCTATGGCCCAGTTGGGGGCTGTCTACAATTTGTTGCAATATTTCATTTTCACATCAAACGCTGCCTAGCTTTGACGGGTTATTAATATATGCTTAATTGTTTGAAAGTATCATTAGTCTACCTATACAAAGGAATCACTTACCAAATGAAACCTTTCTGGACAATAAAGAGCACTGCCAATTCTAATTTTGTGATCATTCACACCTGCGTATCCAATTCAAGAGAACATTTGATTGTGCTTGGTAGATAACACAAGAGAGCGATAAGTTTTATTAAACTCAAGTTGGAGTTACATGAGACCTGAAAGATCATATGATCAAAGAAAAGATAAACGGCGATAACAAAGATGTAAAGAGATATCAAACCTTGTTCGGTGAGGAAATAAAATGTAAAATTATTTCCTTTGAATTGCATTATCTAAGAAAGTGAAAGATCAACCAGGGCTCGTTTTGTTTGCTCATAACTTAAGTCAACTTACTTGCCTTTGAGGTATTTGGTATGCATACAATGTTTAAGCTTGTGAAACCTTTTTTCTATAGGGTTTATAAGTTGAAGAAGAAATTGGACTTCTGGCTTATAAGACGTCATCAAACTTCAAGTTGATTGGCTGTAAGAAGCTGGGTTTATTAATGGATTGCGTCCTAAAATAGAAAGACGATTAAATAAAATAAGGATTTGGCAGTTAGATTTTCACTGATATGGAGTGGTAGTAAGGAATATAAAGTGGCGGAGAATAGGCAGAATTATGTTATTGTTTAGTTCGTGTGCAATTGTAGTTTGACTTTAAGTGCTATTTCTTTTTGTCAAGCCATTGTTGCAATGTTTTACAAGGAAGAACTTGAGCATTTTGTTCCTGAGTCGTACAACGGTACAAGTGTAATGAATGGACTCAAATTATGACCTAAGTAGCTATTTGACCCACCACATCGACCACCATATAACAAATTATCTGGTATATTTAGGATCCATATAAAACAGGGATGAAGGAGACACTTTAGAAATGGAAACATGTCAAAGAATGGAATAAAGATAACATACCTATTATATATCACTCAAGGAGATAACAAAAAAAAGATGTATCCACTTAAAAAACCATATAATCAAATGTTGAGCATTGCCTTACCCAACGGGTATAAAATCAATAATCATTTGAGGATTTACTGTTTAATTTTATATATTTGGCTACTATAATGTGAATTTATCATGACCATCTACTATTACTAGGAATGTAATACAAATATCTTTATCCATAAAGGCACCAACTATCTAAAGGTCACTTTAGACAAGGGCAACAACTATATATAATGACAACAAGAAGGACACAAAATTCTCCACAAATTAGTGCAACAACTAGAATGACCATAATAGTAACATAAAGATAGGGGATGAAGGAGAAGCTTTAAAAATGGAAAGATAATGAAGAGTGGAAGAAAGATAATATGCAAGTTATATTTCACTCAAAGACAAAAAAAAAAGATATATACCAATTTAAGGATACCATCTAATTGAATTTTAAGCATTGCCTCGCACAACAAGTATAAAGCCAGTAATCATTTAGGTATTTACTATTTAATTTTATACGTTTGACTACTTTAATGTAAATTTATCATAACAATCTACTATTACTAGGGCCGTGATGCAAATATCTTTACCTATAAAGGCAAAACTATCCAAAGGTCACCTCAGGGCTTCAACTATAATAACACTAACAACAACATACATTTCTCCATAAACTAGTGTAACAACTAAAATGAAAACAACAATAACATAAAGATCACCTCAAATAAGAGCAATAATTAGGATCGCAAGAGCAAAATGAAGATCTCCACTTACATATATTGCTCCAATAATCCCTAGGGTTCTAAAAGAAATAAAATCTGTAAGTATTATCAATAACAGATTAATAAGCATTATAACATGTGGATAAAAACTGATGGATATTGGCATCCAATATAGAAAAAAAAGAATATATAATATTAGGTTATTCTTCCATAACCAATTAATAACATTTAATGCATGATAATTGACTAACAATATTTTCTTAAGTATAATCGAAGAAGTTAACGATTAAAAATTTTATTTATTTTAGACTCTGAATGAATTTTAGAATATTATGTCCCTTTTGATTTTTATCAAACATATTTGTAAGGGGTTGTAACGATCAATACTTCAGATAATAAATCTTTTATGCAAGTAGATATTAGTATGACTAAATTATCATTATCATCTTTTAATAAAATATTATGCATAATGGAGTTGGTATGATATAAATTAGAAATTTAAACAATGACTATTTATGAAAAATGTATATTTTTTTGGATAAAAGTACCATAAAACCTCCAAACTTCAAAAAGCAATATATATATTTAACTTTCTTAACAAAGAGTATAGAAATTATAAATTACTTTAAAACATCTCACTTGTATTAAATCATCAAAGTACATTAATTGTAAAATGCTTTTTCTCATGAAATAAGTTTAGTATTTACAAACACTAAGAAGCATCCATCATAAACATATCAGAATAATAAAATGAGAGTGCCAAGTTTTAGTGTTGCTTTCTTTTCAATTTTTCTCTCCAACTCTCCCATATTTTGCAGTTTCTTCAATGTATTTTACTACCTTTCAAAAGTTTGTTTATATTCTTCAAGATCCAACGCATCCAGGTCTTCTTATTCTTTAAGCTCCAATGCATGTGCCCTTTTTAATTTGTCAAGTTCAAATTTTATAGCTTCCCTAACAAGTCTGAATAATTTCTTTGTTTTTGTTAAATAAATGAGGATCATTTAACAAATTTCCAACCTCAATTCAAATAAGTTTATAAAGTTCTCTTTTTTCATACATTTATTGCACATATAACAAACATATATCTTTTTTTTGGTAAATAACAAACATATATCTTTTAGTTATATGCTACTGCATTTATGAGTGATTTTTATATTTTACATAGAAATAAAGGAACTTTTGATTTCAATAAAATAGGGATTTTGATGAGAATATAGGGTCCTCCAATTTATGTATGAGTATAAGGGTTCAAGATTCAATCAATTTAGGTTAAAAAATTTAGGGATTAGATATATTTAGTGATTCATTTAAGATTTATATTAGGGTTCTATTTAGAGTCACTTATTGGGAAGTGACTTAGCATTTAATCAATATTATAATCCATGTCATAGTCCATATATAGCGTTATGTTAGTTGTAAAGGATGATGATTGTTGCTTTAGTGTTCTTGTAAAAATAAAAAACAGAGGCATCAATATTAGAATTTCAAAAATTTTGAGTACTTAATCTATGATTTTTAAATTTTGAACACTTAAGTTAACATTAAGACATAGCTTAGATAATGATATAATCATTATTCCACAAAGGTTTGAATTAATGATTGAATGAATCTGTTTCACATATTTTACAAATTTAAGTCTCAATAAAAAGAGAAAAGACATAAATTTAATAGCCTAACATTTAAAAGCGTAAAGGTGCAAGACACCTATCTTGGGAAAGTAGAGATACTTTCATCTCTCTTTAGATTTCCCTACTTCTTCTCCTTTGCTAAGTTGTTTTAGCATGATTCACTTTGAAATTTCTTACCAACATCCTCTAATGTCTCTTACCTTCCCCTAACTTACACTATTTAAGTTATCGTTAGTGCACCCAACTTGCCCTATGTTAAGAGATTTCCCAACTTTGTTTCCATATTCTATTATGCCATTTTTTGAATTGTCATTTCTCTTTTTCTTCTTATTTCTATGTTGTTTTTCTCCTCTTTGGTCTCCTACTTTGAAATTTCTTTCTATTGGTTACTCCTCCTTTATTTTTCCAGCCTTAATTTACCTTTGAGAAGCAAACTTCTAAACCTTTATAGGTAAGTTTCATTCCAAATATTGTTATATTTAATTGTTATAAAGGGAGTGAGTTTAATCTAGTCATTAAAAGGAGGTTTAATAGGAAAACCAAGGGAAACATTGTTAAGTCAAAACTGACTTTACGTATCAATTAATGTTTTGATGATAAACAAAGAAAAAGATAAAGCAAAAGCAAAAGATGCGGAAAAGCAGACG
>JANKOE010000206.1:84312880-84347495 GCA_026284465.1 Erythroxylum citrifolium | reverse complement strand
TGGTTTAGCTATGTTATGTATTGAGAAGGATATGTTGGACAATATTGATCTTGATAATATTATTAATGATTTTGCATTTAGAAATGCACGGAGAAATTGTTTTTCATAAATCATGATCATCTGTGTATTTGTTAGTGTTATGATCATTTAATATTTAGTTGGTTATGTAATCTTATAAATTGAGTCATTTATATTTCATAAAAATATGTAAACTTAAATATATTGTCGATTTATTGAGGCCATTTTTTTAATTTTGCCCAGGGCCTATAAAACTATAGGAACGGGGCTGTATACAAGTCCTTTGTAACAACTATAATGAGCAAGAGTAAATTTCTGAAACTTGTGTGCCTGAAAGTGCTACTCCAGCAGTTACTACAACTACTGCAGCTTCACCGGGCGTGATAGAAGAGGATGAAGAAGAAAATCAATCTCTATCTCTTCGATGTGTTAGAAGAAGACCTGGATGGATGAATGATTATGAGGTAACTGGACTTAATGATCCAATCATTCACTTTGCTCTATTTGCAGATTGTGATCCTACAACATTTGAAAGTGTCGTCAAAGAGGAAAAATGGCGAAAGGCAATGGATGAAGAAATTGATGCCATCGAAAGAAATGATACATGGAAACTATGTGATCTTCCAAATGGACATCAAACCATTAGAGTGAAGTGGGTTTTCAAAACAAAGCTGAACAAAAATGGTGAAGTTAACAAATATAAGCCACGCCTAGTGGCCAAATGATACAAGCAGCAATATGGGGTATATTATACTGAAGTTTTTTCACCAGTTGCAAGGCATGACACAATTAGATTGGTGGTCGCCTTAGCTGCACAAAACTCCTGGCCTATTTTTCAACTATATGTCAAATCAGCATTCTTCCATGGACATTTAAAGGAATAGGTATTTATTGAACAACCTCTTGGATATATGAAAGCGGGTAATAAGCATAAAGTTTACAGATTGAAGAAGGCCCCTTTATGGACTAAAACAAGCTCCAAGGGCTTGGTATAGTCACATTGAAGCTTACTTTCTTAAAGTTGGGTTCTTTAAGTGTCCTTATGAGCGTTCACTATTTGTTAAGATTGGAGATAAAGGGAAAATGATATTTGTTTTCTTGTATGTCGATGATCGTATGTTTACCGATAACTGCAGTGCTATGTTTGAAGATTTTAAGAAGTCTATGATGACTAAATTTCAAATGACTGACCTTAGTATGATGCATTACTTTCTTGGCACAGAAGTGATGCAAGGAAGTAACGGGATCTTTATTTGTCAAAAGAAGTATGTTGCAGAAATTCTGGACATATTTCACATGAAGGATTGCAATCCTTCTAGCACCCCGGTTGAGTCTGGTTTGAAGCTACACAAAGACCTTAAAGGGAAGAAGGTCAATAGCACATTCTTCAAACAAATTGTTGGCAGTTTGATGTATCTTACTGCAACAAGACCGGACATAATGTATTCTGTGAGTTCAATCAACAGATATATGGAAAATCCTACTGAAATGCATCTATTGGCAGCCAAAAGAATTTTGCTATACTTGCAAGATACAAGAGGCCATGGGATATTTTATAAGAAAGGTGAGAAGTCATATTTGCTTGGCTTCACTGATAATGACTATGCAGGAGACCAAGATGATAGGAGGAGTACTTCGGAATATGTGTTTATGTTTGGAACATGTGTTATTTCTTGGGCAGCTAAAAAGCAACCAATTGTCACTCTATCAAGCACGGAAGCTTGAGTTCGTGGCTGCTACAACTTGTGCTTGTCAAGCCATTTGGCTAAGAAGAATTTTTTTAAGAGTTTCACTTCAAACAAACAGCAGCTACTGTGATACTATGTGACAACAACTCTACAATTAGATTGTCTAAAAATCTTGTACTACATAGAAGAAGTAAGCACATTGATGTGAAATCTATTTTTTGAGAGAGCTCAGAAATAATGACACGGTTGAGCTGAGTTACTACCGAATTGATGATCAACTTGTTGATATATTCACAAAAGTTGTCAAAGTTTCTGTGTTTCAGAGGCTCACAAAGGAATTGGGAGTTTGCTCAATGGCTACAACTAAGTGTTAAACTAAAATATGCAATATTTTTAGTTTAAGGGAGGCATTGTTACAAAGTTAGTAGGCCAAGTCAAGTCAGTTTTGGTTAGTTCCATATTTTTTGTTAGTCTGTTTTTTTTGTTATCAGAAGTGCTAACAAGTTTTTAGGAATGAATCATTTTGGTTACAATTCTAATTTGTTTGTTTTCTACTTTCATGCTTTTAATCGTTTGGTAAAAGTTCTATACATCTCGGGATAGTGAAAAAGTAATAAAATATCCACTCCTTCTCAGCCTTTTCTTTCTCACGTGTTTAAGTTATCAATTTGTAGGTCAAAGGTCTAGCATGTTGTTAACCCTAGGAATCTTTTTAATATCCTATAAAAGATTGGGCTTTCTAGCAATTTTAAACGCTTTACCTAGTGAAGGATAAAAGGGACCAAAAAGGTACAGTTAATAAAGATCGTAAGCAGAGATGGCCAACAAAATATAAATTAAGGGGGTACTTGATTAATGGGTTTGAGAAGGGGTTAATGGGTAAGAAATAGTTGGTTGTTGATTATTATTATAGGGGCAATAGTTTGATATCTCACTTTTGGGAAATCCTCCATACCCTTCATTTAGTAAAGGAACGAAACTCATTTCTTAGTAGTGACTCTTTTTTAATTTTTTTAAATATAATTAATTATAATTATAATTTAATTCATTACAATATAATTAATTAAAATATAATTCATTCATTCATAATTAATTAATTAATTACAATATAATTAATTAAAATATAATTCATCCATTAATTAAAATATTGTAATTAATTAATTTCAATAATTATTTTTAATTAATTATATTTAAATATAATAAAATTTTATTTCTTAATTTTTTTTTATAAACCAACCAATATCAATAGTAAAGGTAATCATTCCTTCTTTTTAATCAACCACCGTAATTATAATGATAATATCCATTATCATTACTCACTATATTCATTCTCATTCTTATTACCATTCCTCTATGCAAACCAACCGCCCCCTAATAAGTGATCTGGAAATGAAAAAACAAAGTAGAAATTAACTAAAAGAGAAAAAAAAGAAGCAAAACGTGAGAATTAAGTACAATAAGATTGAACAGAATTGAAGGCGTGTTTTAGGTGAGAATATATAGGGCAGAGTCTATTCGATTAATGGAAATAACAAAAAAGATAAGTAACAATAATGATAATAGAAATAGGAAAAAGAATGTCATAATTTTATGTAAAAGAATTTCAGTAATTGGGTAACTTACATTTTAAATTCAAATTTTTATTTAATAATAAAATTATAAATTATGTTAATTAAAATATACAAAATTTAATTTGTTATAGATATAATACATTGTTAAACAATTATTATTAACGTGAAACAGTATATAATTAGGTTCTATTTTATATACAAAATATAATAAAATAAAAAATAAGAGACCCATTAAATCAAATAATGATTTAAATTTTAATATTAAATTTTAAAATTATTTTAGTTTGTTATATTTCATATATCTTTTGACGTTAAGTTAAGTTAAATTAAATTAAATAGTAAATTATATTTTTAATATATTAAAAATGTATATATTTTTAATTTTATGTAGTTAGGAAATTTTTGTATTAAACTTCATCCTGCTACTAAACGGTAAAAACATACATTTTACCAAAGAAAGGCAAATCGGAATCCTCAACAAAACGAACCAACACCCATCGAGTCCAGAACCTTTCTGTCTCTCGCTCTCTCTCTCGTAGTCACAGTGAAGGAGAAGAAGAGACGAAGATTACACATGGGAAGTCAATTGAATGGTTTCGTTCAGTTGTTTCTTTTGGTCTCATTGCTATCAGCTAACAACAACAACAACAAACTCCTCGTTCCGGGAGTTTTAGCCGACGGTGTCACTAACGAGGAGGCCAAACTTCTCCGCGATGAGGTAATTGATCTTTTCGTATTCTATAAATTGGAGTCCTAGTTTTAATGCTTGAGTTTGTTCTTAAATAAAAGATAATAATTCTGAACAAATTTCCTTTTTGTATGTTGTTGGGTTTTTGGCCGAGCTTGATCTGCCCATGGTTGTGTTTGGACCGTGTGGTTGATGTTTGGCTTTGAATTGACTTCTTTTTCTTCTAATTAATGGCATTGGAGTAATCGCTTGGTGCATAGCCAGTATATCTGGCCACTTTATGAGCAAAGAGTATTAATACTGTCCAGTTTATGAATGAATGTGCAAGTAAAGATGGTGAAATAGAGAAAATTTGTCCTAATTTTTGCACGCTTTATGACTTTCTAGTTGATGCGTAAGGCTAAAGTTAATCAATTTTTGTGTGATCAAATTCATTATTAATCTTTTGGTTGATCACGGACTTTCTTGGATTACTCTTCATTTGTATTTTTTTGACTCTTGTGAACTAAGGTCATGAAATGGAAATTATCCGTGAAAGAACTGTTTTACCCTCTCTCTCTCTCTCTCGTTTTTCTTAGCATCTGCAATTACTTTCTTGTCATGGTCGGTCCATTAATTACGTGATCAATAAAGCATTATTTGGTTTTTTGAAGGGAGCTTTCTGGCCTCCATTCTAAATTCAGACCCGGCCCTACCTTTATCCTGTATAAATAATGATTTTTCAAAAGGGAAAAATAAAAAGAGGAAAAGTGCTAAGGTTATAGCGTTTGATCAAGTAGTGATTCATTTCTTCAATCCTGTAGGTGCGTGAGATGTTCTATCATGCTTTTGATGGATACATGGAACATGCATTTCCACGTGATGAATTGAGACCTCTAACATGTGAAGGAGAAGATACGCTTGGGGGTTATGCATTGACCCTGGTTAGTGGACACTTTTTGTTTCTTTACGTTCTTTTTCATATTAAAACTTTGATTGAAATTGCCATTCTGTCACTTTAACAGATTGACTCCTTAGATACACTGGCTCTACTTGGTGACAAAGAGCGTTTTGCGTACTCTGTGGAATGGATTGGTAAAAACCTTCACTTTGATATAGTGAGTAAGCATTTTTTCCCCTTCTTTTCTTGTTTTCAGCTTATGTATCAGGGTTATCAAGAAGAATTTAGTGTCACGCTTATTTTATTTTAAGAGCCTTGTGTTTTTAAATTGTTTCTAAACTGTAACTGCCATATTTTTATGAGCATCTGTTGCTTGTTATGAGCAAGCGTTTACTTGCTTCAATTTCTATACACAATTTTGTGATTTTGGATACTGTTTTTCTTTATGTTAAAGGATTATGTTGATATGTGGAGTCGATGTGTCCATTTTTATTGTGTATGACAAATGCATCAACCATCAACTAGCTATGAATGAAATTCAGCTAAACTGATAGCCACTGGATTACTTGTCAATGTTACCTTGTTAATTCTTTTGCTTTGTCATCCACTCTCTCTCTCTCACCTTTTAAATATTATAAATGTGGATTAATTTATTGATGCTTGAAAGTTTTGTTCAGTTTATAATATCTATGTGTTAATGTGCACCATATTTGCAGAATAAGACAGTATCTATCTTTGAGACTACCATCCGAGTCCTTGGAGGTTTACTCTCTGCCCATCTTATCGCAAGTGATTATGCTACGGTATATTCAGTGTATCCCCTGTAGAATTTTCTTTTTAATTATGTGTTTGGTGAAAATATCGGTTTACATGGCTTTCTTAAAGGCAGTATTATTTGCCGATACTGGTAAATTTGGGTGGTTATGTAATTCAAATGTTTATGTAAAGAATATGATATTTTTCATAAAGATTCTGTTTTAGTGTGCCTCATTTCTCTCTCCCTCTCTTCTCTTTCTCACACTAACACCAACACAAACACAAACACACAAGTACACTTGTCAATCCTGACACATTTGCACTTGTTCTTGAGGATTGCATATGAGCATACATTTCCAGTTGCATTCACACATGAGGACTATCACTTGTAAATTAGATAAAAAGTATTGAGTTTTATTTATTGAACATGTTAACAGTTGCAATGCATAGATATGGCTTAAACTGGTAACTTCCAGGGTGTTATTGTCATTGTTAATTTGGACTTAACATAGTTGATTTTGCTTCAGCAAGTGTAATTAGTTTTGTCTGTTTTCTTTATTGGTCTTGGCAATAATGCAATTTCAAATATTGTTTGCAGGGTATGAAAATACCTTCTTATGATAATGAATTGCTTCTCTTGGCTGAGGATCTTGGACGGAGAATGTTGCCTGCCTTCGACACACCAACAGGTATTATCACTGCTGCATGCAGTAAAATTCTTGGACCATTAACAGATAGCTTTAGGGATTATTGGACGGTTTTGGTCTTGTTCTCATTTCTACTGCCTGCATCTTGGTTTCTAGCAGCTACAAGATCCATATGTTCTGCTTGCAGTCTTTTCAACTTCAAAAATTTCTCCCCTACTATTACTATTGTAAAGCCTGTCTTATTGCAGGAATTCCATTTGGATCTGTTAATCTACTGTACGGGGTTGATGAAGATGAAAGCAAGGTATACAGTTTACTGGTTATCCTTCTAAAAAAAGTTTTTGATAGGCCTGTGTAGTTATTTGTGGTTTCTGCTTGAACCCTTTTAACTGGTTTTGAGACTGCATATTTGCCATGTCCTTTGTTGGTGACTAGCACACAAAGTTTTAGAATCATGACCAGGAGCTAAATATCCGTGTATATGCTTTGTAGTACTTGATATGTTTGAGCCGCATACTCCTAAGGTAATGTAGTAGACATTAAATGCCCGATGTTGTGTATTTAGATAACCTCAACTGCTGGTGGTGGGACTTTGACCTTGGAATTTGGGGTGCTTAGTCGCTTGACAAATAATCCAAGTAAGTATTCATTTGTTTTCTGATGGGAATTTTTCGCATTCTTTCCATTTATGTTTTTCTAATCACGTATTTGATTATGAATTTGAAGCAAGCACCACATTAACTTGAGCTAAAACTTAGGCTTTGTGTTAGTTACATTATTAAGCTGAAATCACCCTCTCAGATCAAGATCCACCGGTTTGAGGTTTGTTGTCAGCTCTCATATGTCTCATCTTATACTTCTAATTTCTAAGCCGTGCCAAATACTTGTTGCGGCTTGCTTTCTTTAGAAAAAGTCAACAACTTTTGGCTTTGGTGGCTTTGTTCTTGAAAATGCCACCTTAATCAACTGTTTTTGTTGACTTGGGAAAATAATGTATGTTGTCCTATTTGAACATGATATTTTAGGAAGTCAAATTGAAATATTTTTCAAACTGTTCAATTGTTAATCACCGTGGTCTACCATGTCTAAAAGCTAAAATATGTCTTATTTTCCCCTTTATTCAGGCTTATATATATGTATATATGTATGTTTTATATTTTACATTAGTAATTTTTATTGTATTATTAATTATAATTATATAAAATATTAATTTTAAAAAATTAATAAATATTATTATATTATATTTTAGAAACATTTTATTTATTTATAGATATATTTATAATATAAAACATCTAAAACAATCAGTAAAATTTGAAATAATAAAAAATAGAGTTTTTTTCACATCTCAAAGGGAGTTAAATTATTTCAACGTGTGATTTTTTATTTATCGCTCCATACGAATCTGAAAATGCACACTTAAAAAAGCTTTCTTTTTGGGATAAACTGTCGAGAAAAATTTGCATTGCAAGTTTAGCTGATAACATACATCTTGATCTGACTCATAAAAGGTCATTATCCTACATATGTGAATTGATTGTCAAATAAATCCTCCTTACTTTTGATGAAACTTTTCTCTAATTCCTTTGATTCTTTAATGGTTGCAAAGGGAAATTTAGAAAAAAAATCTCCTGTTGGAAATCAGTTCGAAACTATTGATGTATTGTACATAGCCAATAGCAACATTATAAGCTGAGTCATTATTTTTATGTTTCATGATAGATTAGGATGCAAACTTTTTGAACTAACCCACAGTCTTCTCTATTGGAAGCTCTGAAATTGGCTTGTCCATATATAAAACTGTTCTTCACTTATACTTCTGTAACAGTACTTACATATTGAGTGTTTGCTTTGTGATTTCCATTTTCCTTCTCATTCTTGATGCATAAATTAATTTTTTGTTCTTATCTTCATGGAAACAGTCTTTGAACAAGTTACCAAGAATGCTGTACGCGGGTTATGGGCACGCCGCTCCAGACTGAACTTAGTTGGTGCTCATATCAATGTATTTACCGGTGAATGGACACAAAAGGTAACATTCTTTTAAACAGTGGTATAGTAAACATTGTTTCTTAATGATCTGTATCATAAAACCATAATGGGTTATATGTGAGTGTTGAAAAAATGAAGGCACAATTGTATAAGAATGTAATATCAACTATAGTACAAGCTTTGCAATATGGAAGCTGTTCATAGGTTTTTAGTATGAGAAGTTTCCCGAAATTTGACAGAATTCTAACTTCAATGCTTTCCCTTTTTTTTCCTTAGCATCTTTTTCTTACAATCTAACTTCAATTCGATATCTTGTTGGCCCTCTATGCATAATTTTAGTTGATTGATCAGAGAATGAGAAATATTATCCTTTTAAAATAGACTGCTAACATTCTTCTAGAAATAATGTCCATCCAATAGTTATTGATGAACGTATCTCGCCTTGTCTATTAAAAGCTTATGTGCACCCTATTACCTCTCACAAAGAGATGTTTATGCTGGTGTTTGATAATTATGAATGATTATGTTTTCTCAAGATTAGCATTATTCATTGCAGTTACATACTAATATGGAAAGCTTGTACGAGTAACTCCTCTGAGGATTGGGTCTAAATTTTGTTTTCTTGGATTTAATAAGGAAAAATTTTGAAAAAGTCATCATTTCATACTATTTCTCATTAGTTTGTGGTTTATAACCTTAGATACTTTTTCCATATATTTTGTGCTTGAAATGCATAAGCATACTTCTTTCATGGCAATTTCATAAGCATACTTCTTTCATGGCAATTTCATATTGTGTGGAAAAATCTGTTCTCAATCTTAGTTTCTTGCTGTTGGCAGGATGCTGGAATAGGAACAAGTATTGATTCATTCTATGAATATCTGTTAAAGGTATATGTACATGATCTGATATGTTGTAAGTTAGTATCCAAGTTTAGCTTACTCTGCAAGTCAATACCTCATTTTGGTATTGATCCCTTTTAGCTCATTATTGTTGCAAGACAAACAAAGGGTGGAACTATGGGTTAATCATGGTTTGATTATGAATATTTTCCTTTATTGTACACTGTCTTGGGCCATCTTCTCACTGAGATGCTTATAAGAGCACTCCACACCTACACATGGAAAAACAATTTTAGAAAAAGAAAAGGCAATATTATACATTCTTTGGGTGTCCTGCCAGAGAATGACAATTCTCCTTATAATTTATTATATGCATGTACTTGATGTGACCAGTGCTTGTATCTCTGCAAGAAAGTGAAAGCATTTTCACTGTTTACAGGCTTACTTGCTATTTGGGGATGATGAGTATCTTTTCGTTTTCAAAGAAGCTTATGCAGCTGCCATGCACTATCTCTTTAATGATCCTTGGTAAAACTTGTTTCTGACATCTCGCTATATAAATTTGTATTTATTCAAAAACTTTTTAAAGGATAATCTGTCTGCATCAACTCTCTTCTAATTTCCTTTCTTCTTTCTTCTGGGGTACAAGTTGACTCTTAAATTTACTTTTATACACAGGTATGTTGAAGTAAATATGGATTCTGCGGCTATTGTCTGGCCTTTATTTAACAGCTTGCAAGCTTTCTGGCCAGGCCTTCAGGTTTTCACTCCTCTTTATTTGTCATTACGGAACTATAAATTTTTTAATCTAACCCAACACTTCTTTGCATTAGGATATCAGACTTGATTATATTTATGTTTTGAAGGTTTTAGCAGGGGACATTGATCCTGCTATTCGAACACATACTGCCTTCTTTAGTGTCTGGAAAAGATATGGATTCACTCCAGAAGGTTTTAATCTTGCCTCCCTAAGTGTGCAGGTAATTATCATCAGTATATAAACCAAATGCAGTTTTTATTTGTAGTTCTCTTATTTTACACAGTAATCTTAATTTAGAGCCTGATGGGCTGTATTCTGAACCAATACTGAACCCAATTTGCCTTTTCCATTAATAAACTATATATCCTAAGATAATCTTTGCATTTGTGTACTTTCACTTTGATCTCCAGCTCTCGTTCACTGAAATTCTAGATTTTTGCAGCAAAGTTCTTGAGCTTGAAATATTCCCCCATCTCCTAGAGCCAGAAAGTTTGTGTGCCATAGAATTTTTAGGATTGTAGCATCTTGTATTAGGGTGATTAAGTGGGCTAATTTATTAAGTGACCGTTTCACCACAACAGCTTAAGCTATTGTGTGAGGCTAACTTAATTGGTTTTATATATTCACTAACATAATTATTAGCTATTTGGTTGAGGACCTGGATGATAATCTATCTTTATCCTTCTTTCAATAAGTAATTCTACAACTTGTAATAAAAATGTGTTTCTCAATAGTATTTCTGATCTCACTAGCATTTCCTGTTCTGCAGCATGGACAGAAGAGTTATCCTTTGCGTCCAGAGTTGATAGAAAGCACATATTGGCTTTACAAAGCCACCAGAGATCCCAGGTCTGCACAAAATTGCTCAAGTCCATATTTATTTTCTTTCTGCTTTTATCTTTTAGTTAAATATCGTGAAAATCATGATTTTTCTACATATGATAATTACCATGACAAATTTCACTGTGAAAAAAAGGATGACGAAACCACTTTTTATAAAATGCTCGAGAAAATGGAAGCTTTGAGAAATGGCAATTACTAATTGAAAAAAATTTGGAACACCACAAAACATCTTGTTCATGAAATATTAATTTGGAATCAAAATATTATTTCTGATAGTGAACTGCAACCAGAAGAAAAGCCCATCTTTTTCTCTGCACCCACGGCCTAGTTTCCTTATAATTTATTGTTTAATTTTATTCCATGGCTAATGCAAAACTTTTTACTTCATCTAATTTGTAGTTTGTTGTCCCTGCATAATTTTTTTTTGGCTGTAGGTATCTTGATGCTGGAAGGGACATGGTCGCTAGCTTGCAATATGGGGCTCGATGTCCTTGTGGTTATTGTCATATAACAGATGTAGAATTTCATAAGAGAGAAGATCATATGGAGAGCTTTTTCCTTGCTGAAACAGTAGGTATCGATTACCAAATATTCCAGGGTCCAGACTGATATTTGTTTTCTCCACTTCTTTACACTTACAAGACCAATAGCCATTTGAAATAGCATTGGGGAGTTTATATAACTTCTGGTCTCTCCATTTATAAAATAATTTTTGGGCAAGGTTGGGATTCTGAACAGTGTCGATTAGAAATTATTTTGCATGAAGAAATTGACCAGTCCAATTTGTTAGTAGTCAAACCGAGCAGACATCTGTTTCTTAAACGAGTGCTTACATAGTAGGTAGTCTGCCACAAAAATTTGGCTGTATTGCTATAAAAAATTTTCCTATCTGTGTAACATTCTTGATTCAGTTTTATCACATTCATCATTCATTGTAACCAACCAGTTTTCTTGAAACCTTGTCAGGTGAAGTATCTTTGGCTTCTTTTTGACTTGGCTAGTGGTCCTGATAACCTCGTAGAAAATGGACCGTACAGGTACAGAATTTGTGCTTGAATAGTGATTATTTGCTTACTTGTTCATTTTCCTGCTTATTGCTCATTAATGTGAATATTAATATGATTTCAGGTATATCTTTAACACTGAAGGCCACTTGCTGCCAGCAACACCCCAAATATCTCTTGTAAAGGAACATTGTTCATATTTTGGTGCCTACTGTAGCAGTAGTGATATGGAACTAGAGTCTCATAGATCAGATGGCTCAATAAATCCCTCTGAAATTAATGCCAGCACAGTTTATGGGGGTTCAATTCATTCTGGTTCCATATTTCTTGAGTCAACTTCCACGTCAGGATTGATGAAGGTTGGTGTTAATTTGATCGTCTATAAATTCCATATGGACCTAAATTTTTTTATTGTTTGTGTTTAAATTTTTTTATTGTTTATGTGTTTTCTCTCTTCCACTTCTCTTTAGCATTAAGACACTTTTCCAGTGTGATAGGGTGTTAGCATGTCTATGTAGATTCTATAAAATGTTTTGGACAGCTATTTTACTGAAAACAGTTGCATATTGGCATATTTGTAGCCTGGACATGGTTATCGATCTGACATGCATTAAATTAACCAAAAACTGAAAGTAAAAGGTTTTGTATCTGGTAGATTACTAATTAATTCTGTCAGATTTGCTGCTTTTAATTGATAATTCTCGTTTCTTTTATAGGGTGCTTGTCCTGGGTTAACCCATGGGCAAAAGTATGGCATATTGTACTCGGAGTCAACTGATACGTCTCAGGAGGTTGAGTCTTCTCGCCCAAGACAGGATGTGGTTAAGAGCCATTCGGTATTGGTTGTTTCGAATCATCAAACTGCTGATGATTCCGTGTCCTCTAACTCCAATAATCACTGTGAAAATGTTCAACAATCAATTCAGGAAGGGTAATACATACTGACAATGAGAAAGGCCTTCCAGGTGTGTCTAGATGCTTTGTGACCAGAGTTTTCATCCTCCCTGAAAACACAAGGTGTCTGATGTTTACAAATTGCTGTGGCTTTTGCCAAAGATCAGATATAATGTGACGTGGAGGAGGAAAACTTTCTGATAAGCTAATCCGTCTGCCTTCTAATTGAGGGCTAATCTTTTCTTCTTTTGGGACTTCCATTTTTCAATGTTTGAGCCATCCGGCGATTGTTGCTAAAGTCAGCATTCAAGCTTGAGGGAAGAAAAGAAATGTAACCAAGCAGTACTGGAATCTTGTGGCGGCAGGACACAGGAACCACAGCACTTGTTTGCTTCTAGGTACTCATACTTTTAACATATTTTCGAAAGGATTCTGTCCGTAACGTTGCAGTGAATTCTTAAAGTCAACTTCATTTTGTAAGTTTTCAACATCAAAGGTTAGGAAGATGGTTGATCATTGTTGAAAAGTTGCCAGGATGTGGTTCATGTCTCACCTGAGATGAAGGGAAGGTGGTGTGCTTCAGAATTGGTACATACTCTATACAATGGCCTGAGATTTCTTTATACGAGAACCTCAACAAAAAGATTTGCCAATTTTTATATCTTTAAGCAAAATTTTTTATTGGAAATATTTGTTTGCAATAACTTCTTTTCCATTGTCATTTACTTTGTCTCATATGTTGTGATATGATGACAGGAATTGTATTTATGTCACAGACGAACTTTCTGCTTCTTCTTCTTCCTCTCCACCTGATACCGTCATTATAGTTTCATGTCAAATTACTGATGAAGTTGGTTGGTAGGACATGCTGAATTGGATGAATAAATAATGAGTGGAGTACTTTCTGCAATGTTTTAACCATGTCAAAAATTAAACCAGATAAAGATGTTAAAGTTTAAAAAGCTCGCCATTATAAAATTGAATAAAGATTGAATAAAATTAAATAATTAAAATATAATTGAAAAAATGTCTTTATCATCGAAGAATTTAAAGTTTAATTAAAAATATTAAATAAAAATTAGTTAATTAATTTTAGTTTATAATAATTTATTAAAATTAACAATTAAATTTTAACAATAAAAATTATTAAAATAAATTGAATTAAAAAGTCAAAAATTAAAATTAAATTATTTAAAAATTAATTAAATAAATTTTATTGATTAAATTTTTTAGTTAAATTAATTGGTCGTATCGTATCAATTGAATATTTTAATTATTAGCTTTGCATTACATATGGACACTTATAAATTAATAAACAAAATTTCTAATTTCTAGGACACTAGAATACCAAATTATCAACGTATTTTAATCTTTAATCACTGATCAATAAGTTATCTAATGTAGATCAAAATAATAATAACCTCAAAATTATACAAATATTTTAAAAAATCCACTTGCTTTTAGAACTTAAACCAATAGTTTAGATTATGTTCTTGAATTCCGAAAAAGTAAAATCAACCATCATAATTTAGCTCGACAGAGATGACAATAATGATTAACGAGCGTTTCTTTTCAACACTCCTGTCACCTACAAAAGAATAGTCTTACAGAAAAGTTACATCGTAAATGTAATCGCATTCAATGAATCCAAACATCTGAATGACATAGATTACTGTATCTGCACTTTTGAGTTTTGACTTACCAAAACTCAGACGAAACTGGTGAAAGGGATTTGCATAAAGTTCATGCGGTCGAGAAACAAATAAAAAGCCTACAAGTTTTTCATAGTTCATGTTGAATATTGGGTTCATTGGATACTCTTACTACACGTATATTTATCCATTAAACAGCTTTTGGTGGTCTGCCTGTGGTTTCCAACTCATCGCTTTTGCTCATAAGCACACAATGTTTACTGTGTCCCAAAAATTTTCTCTTTGCTCGATAAGATTTTGTTTAAGCAAGCAGTATTAATTAAGTTAAACACAATTTGCACCCCCGGAGCTTTGTTTTATAACATGTTTAGGCAAGGCTAGATAGCTATATCCTGGAAAAGTCCCAGCTTTATAGAGCCCTATGTATATCTGTATCTCTTCCTACTTCAAGAAGTATTTGTCTCGAGGGTGCTAAAGAAGACAGTCAATTCTTTTTTTTTTTAATTACATTAGGTATCTCAGTTTAATCGGACTAATCTTAAGCTCTTAAAATTTCACTCTAAGAGTTTTAAAGGAGGTAAATCTGGAACTCCAAGATCCCTCAGGTTCTTACGTAGAACTCAAGACTTCTTGTAAGGGAGAACCTTAACTGAGAAGTTTACACCATTAGGTCATTCTTCGTTGTCGAAGATAGTCAATTTTTTGTTAGGCATAAGGTCTATTTTGGTTCTTAAGATATATCAAATTTTAAATATGAGTCATCTGATCTCAATGTTATTTATTTTTATTATATATTTTTTAAATAAATGAAAGCGCATATTTCTATTAACTTCAGTTAATAAGTTGTAATGCTTTTTTAATTAAATACTTATTCACTATTATTCTAACAATCCCAATTCATTTAAAGTTTAATTGAAGTTTTCTATATACTTTAGATGAATTAAGGAACTAAATTGATTGTAATACTGATTTCAGGAGTCTAAAAGTTTTATAAAACATTTTTTATGGGAAAATATGAATAAAAAAGTCCATTAAATTGAATTGGTCAATGAATTTAAAAGATTGTGAGAATTCTTAATCCGAATTCATTTTTAAATGACTTCTAATTCAAAAATATATTATTAAGTAAACTTATATTGATAAAGTATTAATTAGAATTAGTAATTGTATTTATCTATATGAAAGTTAATTAGAATAATTTTCATAACTAAAAAAGCTTACTTAAATATTATAAAATATTTAATTCAAACTTAAATTTTGATTATAAAAAAAGTTAAGAACTAAAATATACTTTTTTTGCTCCTTTTTCCTTTCCTTTTTAAATTATATATGAAAACTTCTTATCATTTGTTACATTTTGATTAACCTTAGTGGTATTTTCTTCTTCAATTCTTTTAGTAATTAACTCTTCTTAAATAAAAGTTTATTTTTTTTGTTAAATAATTTTATTTCTATGCTAGTTTTGTAAAATAGTTATTAGCATGGCTTTAAAAGAATTTATTTTAAAAATATATAATTTTCGGATTCACATTTAAATAATAACCACCATCGAATTATTAAAGTTCAACTTTTTGACTAATATAGATCCGATCTCATTTGAGTCAAGTAATCAGATTTTCATACTAATACCTAAAATTTATGATCATATCAACTTACCATTTGCTTTTCATTTTTCCGTGGCATTGGATTCTGACAATGGCTACTTTACATGGTATCTAATTTAACATGATTGTGTTCTAGATCATGATTTCGAAACATTAGACAAAGACACAGTTGGGTTGTTACCTCTGACAAATTGGCCAGTTAATCACGTGTCATAATGTCACGTCACGGGAGCATCTTCCTGGTTTTCATCATTACCAACACCTGTAATTGTTCTTGTCAGAGTCGATTGTATTGTGTTGTCTGTGAAAACAACTGAAACCTGAAAAAAAGTTGGTAAAAGGTATACGCATCTGAAACCAAGCTAAACCACTTCTGGTTTCTTCCTGCTCAGCATAGATACATTGAACAACTTTTTCTCCACTTTTAAGATTTCCCGAGCGTCCTAATCCCAGTCCACTCACCAGAACTCCTGACCTCCATGAGACTTTCTTTTTTTTTTTGGGTTAAATTTCAAGGTATCTTGCGTGAGTTCGAAGTGTCGCTGGCAACTTTAAGTAATTACTACCCCTAAACTATTCTCCGCCCATGACGGGTGGGACCTGAGAAGCGACAGAGCATTACCACCTGGTATTTAGCAGCGCATACACCAGCAAGGACAAACCTCTAACCTTGCGCCTTAAGTGAAGACTAACCCCTTATCATTGGACTTCGGTGTTCGGTGGTTCATGAAACATTAGTTTAACTCGATGTTTCTCTATTGTAATAAAGTTTCTATAAAATAGATTGGATTAATATTATGCTATTATAAAATTTGTTAAAAATTAAATAAAATTGAAAATTTTTAAAAACAATTTAAAAAATTATCTTTACTTATCGAAAAATTTAAAGTTTAATTAAAAATGAGATTGTTAAATAAAAAATTTATTGGTTTATTTTAGTTTATCAAAACTAATTAGCTTACAAAATTTAGCTAAATAATTAATAAACTGACAATTTTTAACAAGATAATTATCAAACTGAAAAATTAAAAATTGAACCGAAAAATTGTTCAATTCAAATTTTTTACTATTAAACCGGTCGAACCAATTCAGTTTTTAAAACGTTGGTTTAAACTACACTTTTTTGATATATTGATAACTTAATTTAGAGAATAAGGTATATAACACCCTCCTAAAATTGGAACATTAGAAGGATACTTTGTTCCCTAATTTTTTTTATTTGGTATTTTATTTTGATTTATAAAATAGGTCTATGAAATAATAGGCCTTATATTATATACTTCAAACCTTATCACTTCTACCAAATTGTAGAGGATCTATTTAGCATTTACTTTAATCTTTTGGAAATTGATTATTAAACTCAAATATATTAATAATTGCGATGACTTGATGATAATCAATCGCCGGCTTGATTAATTAAGTCATTAATGGATTGAACTCTTTTCGATTTATATACATCCTCCTATTCAAAATAAAAGTCGTTTTAAAGGAATGCACACTTATTAAGAAAGTTAATGAAATGTTTGATATACCCTTATTAATTACATATTGAAGTACCTTTAAAATATAATATGTGTAATTTGTATAATTAAGATGTGAAAGAAATCAAGGGTAATTTTAAAAGTAAGATCATAAATATGTATAAAAAGTCATAAACACAAATGACACTTATTTTGAATAATTAAAATCCCTCTAAAACGACTTTTATTTTGAATAGGAGAGAGTATATGGTTAGATTTAAGTAGATGGTGGCTTGAGATTCATATTCTTTAAAACCTATACACCATTCTAAATGATCCATCATGATGTAGTGAATATGAGAAGAATCTTCAATACATGATAAAGCATATTTTGATCTTGAGAAATCAAACAATTTTAAAACCCTTAACTCCAAATTCGTTTCTTCAAATCAATCAATATTCCAACCACTTTTTAGATATTTATTTCCTACTGTTCTTTTAGATGGTTTAAGAACACAGCCACCCCAAGGGAAATTTGACTTTCATCTTTATTTCATCATTCTAAACAAGAACTTTCCTGGTTATGAACAGCTTTTTTGGTCACCAAACTACGACTATGTAATTCATAGAAAACTTCCAGATGCACACTGTATGTAACTTTATGAATTTATACATATATGGATACTGCAAAAACATAATTTTGGTGAGTTTTTTTTTCCTTTCACCATTTCCATTTACATAGTCACAGTATTTGAAGCAATCACTTCCTGCATGCGAATTTCTGTTTAATTCGATCGCGAGGACCGTCAAAACCGAACACCACATGGATGATGCCTGAACCAACACGAACTGTAGATTCGTTGATCTGTTTCATGTTTGGAACTTCCCGGAGCGATTATAGGGAGACCCTGACACAAATTTGGATTTTTCCTTGGAGAACCCAAGCAGAAATCGTCTCTTCTCGGGATACGTAAATTCTCTGGTAAAGTAACAATGTCCTGCGAATCCAGAGGTTGGTTGTGGTTTATGGGCTCTACTCATACTCCACAACCCAGACCTCTTGCTTCTGATCCTTTCATGATTCTCAACCTCTTGCAAGATGACATAAACATACTGCAAAAATACGTGAAACCCTCGTGAGTACTACTGAGAAATATGTTTTAAAATTTTTGGATAATACAGATATATGAGTTTTTTTTTGAGAATTGAAGCCATGGACATGGAAGAAACTTACTCCCATGGAACATCTCCAACAAGCATCCAGTCACCATCTTTGTCCTCATAAGTAGGAACATATTCTGATCCTTTGTATCCTTCACTCTCTGAGTACTCACCTGGCAAAGTTCCAAAACAAGATCTTTAGGACCACCGTAGCATCACGTACCACAGGGGCATGCAAAAGACAGATAATAAGACATATACTTGTCGATATCAACTAATTATTACCTATCGTGAACTTGAACATGTTCTCCAGGGCTTTTAGGAGCTCTGGATATCCCTTATAAACCTTAAGGTCTATCTTTCTTAGGTATGGAGCACCATCCATACTTACTTTCACGTAAATCCCAGACGCATCAGGTTCAACCTTCTTGGGTTGCAGGTTATTTTTCCTGTACGATCGAACTGGAGGCCAACCCACAAGCTGTGCCCTGATTATAACAAGCATATCGAAGGATTTGAGTATTTTAGATAATCCCAAAATTGTTGACAACAAAAATAAAGAAAAAAAACTGCGTAAGACTTACTTGGAAGCAGGCAGTGTTTCATGGTTGACGTGTTGAGCATCAGATTTACCCTTAGGTCTATTTTCATCAGCTGGGAACGGCCGCTTATTGTTTCTAACGGTAGAAAACGCCTGCTCTTCATTTCCGTCCGTACCTGGCAACCCTAGTCTAAGCTCCGTTGCCTTGAGGTTTAGATCGTTCTCGTATGCAGCAGCACCTTCCATATCGCAATAACAATGTTCTGAACCAAACCCAGAAATAGAAGATCCTCCGGAAAGAGATTGGTCCTGAATTTAGAGAAAGTTTTGAAGAGATATAGAGATGTACGAATACAAAAGAAAGAAGTGAATGTTCTGTAGAGACCCTTTCTATTTGTATATATAAAAGGGGGAATGGGGATTCTTAAAAGAGTATGAATGCACGAATTAAGGACAAAGGCAAGCTAAGGTGTCGGTAGCTATAGCAGCACAATAGAGGCAACATGTTGATGCACTTAGGGGACAAGAGTGGGACAAGGCACAGCCGCCCACATGGAAGACTTTTACGGAGGGACGGTCAAGATGGGTTTGAGGAGTGAAATCAGGGGCGTTAGTTGCCTGGTATGGGAAGCATAACCATGTGGGCAGTGGGGTCTGCATGACTGTTGGGTATGGGCATGGCATGGCCATGTGGGACAAGAATTTTGGCAGTGACTGTGACTGTGAGTGGTTTTTAATTATATAATTTGGTGGGCTTACAGAGATGCGGGGTAAAACTTTACATTACAGAGATGGCATGTGGATATGTTCAGCTCCTCAGTTATTCCCTTTTTATTAAAAATAAATAAAGATAATAAAAAATTACATACACTTCTCGAGACCAATCTATTCATTTAACATGGTCTCTTTCTTTGTTTGTTTTTTTTCTTAAAATGGGTAAATTTTGTAATTATTAAGGATTAGGGTTTTATTAAATAAATTGTTGGGTGTTAATAATAATCAACAAATTACTTATTTTTTAATAATCCAAATTCAACGCTTATAATTCAATGTATCTAGCTCGTAAGTCATAATTATTTATTAAGTGTGGATGAAACTTTAATATTTGGATAAAATACTTTAACAAGAGGGGTATCCCTAAAAAAATGAACTACATTGGTATTATCTAAAACCCCTACGGAATTGTACGAGGTTCTTCCTCAAAGTTTTAACGAGAATGAGATTGTTGAGCTGTAAAGCTTAGGGGGTGCTTTGTTGATGAGTTTGGGATGGAATTAATGGGTATGAAATGAAAAGTAAATGGTTGATTGTTGATTATGATTATAGAGGTAGGTAATTGAATTGAAAGGTATAGTGGGTTCTCTTTGAATGTCCATTTAAGGAACTATTTGAAAAGCTATCCAAGTAAGTATGTAAGTATTTAATGGAAAAATACCTCATGTCATACATAGTTGGATTAAGGTTGTATATTTTGGGTAATGTGAAAAAATTAATATTGTTTGCGCTTTTGTCACCGGCACCACTATCAGTCACTGTTAATGGGTTTCTCACGATCATCAACTCAGGTATATGTTTCTATGGTCCTTTAAATGCAAATAAGCACCTGTTATTATTATTATTATCCTTTATTGAGTTTCTTTTTTAGTAGTAGTTTTTTATTATTATTATTATTACAGTATTACTACTACTACTACTACTATTATTATTATTATTATTATTATTATTATTATTATTATTATTATTATCCTCATGTATTTATGGTAATTTTATTTACTTGAATATTTTGCCCATTTAAAAAAACTTATTTATTCTTTTAACTTGCATCACTATTTTCCTGTCACATCTGCATATGGGTCTACAGGAAACAATCTCTCTGTTATGTAAGAGTAAGGCTGCGTACTATCAGACGATCCTCTCCAGACCCTACGTTACTGTGAGACTTTAGACTGGGTATGATGATAATGATGATGATTTGAAAAGCTATCCAAGTATTTAGAGGAACTAAGTTATAAAAAATTAGTTTTCTATTTTTTCCTTACTTTCTTTATATTATTTTCTTTTGCTATTTTGAGCGCTCTAGTTAAATATCATGAAATCGATTATAATTGAAAATTATATCTGTTTGTTTGTTAAAGTGCTCAGAAGAGGTCTTAATTTATAAAAGCTTAATTTAACCACACTTTCAAGTGTCATTTAAATAGAATTGTAAATATAATTAAAAAATTTATCGTCCTAATCATGTTCATAAAAATCATATTATATGTGTGCGAGTGTGTGTTATTAAGATGTCTGAAAATTTATATGTTACTATAAAATTATAAAATATGACTAAATTGTTAATTCATGTAATTATTCAATGATGGAAATGCCTTATAAAATATAACTTATTTATCATTCTCAGTTAATTATTTTAAAAATAAAGTTATGAAATAATTAAAAGTTAATATTCTTAAATGGTTTTTTTTAAACGGAGGAACTCGTAGTTGTTATCATTTTGATGCACACTAGGTAAATTTCTGAATTGACGCAATAGTCTGTAAATTACGCCAACCAGATACTTTGCATTGGACAAATTTTGTATGACAGGCTCGATCAAAAGAGCTTAAGCAGGGCGATTAGAACTCACCTCTGAGGGCTCTTAAATGATTACTTACAAGTTTACAAGAATAGTTATGTTCTTACCACTTTAATATGATTCATATCGTTATTATGTATTTCTCTTCAACAAATTTTTCTTTAATGACGGTTGAATCTCAGTCAAAACTCAAAACTCTCAACATTTAAAATAATTTATTTAATAATTGCGAATTCTAATGTATGTCAGCTACGGAACAATATTACATTACTGCTTCAAAAGGAGATCCTGTAATGTATACAGCAGAGCTTTGGGAACTCCAAGATTTGTAGGTTGAGTAATTCCAAAGTCTCATTTTTGTTCAGTCAAATCAAAACTGCTCTGTAGTATTTACGTAAGAAGCCATTATAGAGTAAACTTTGGCTGTCCCAACTATTTCTCTTTCAATCCTTTTTTCAGCTCTTTTTTTGGAAAAAAATAAAATAATTATACAAAATATCTGAACCGTAAACTTTAAGGATTATTTCCTAACTGTTATTTAGATAAAAACATCATGGTAAGAGCATCCAATGTCCTAGCGGAGAGAAAAAAAAACTATATATATATATGTATGTATATATCGAGTGACAGCGAGAGCGTGGTGAAACCATGGGCATGAGGATTGGCGTGTCCACTGGTATAGCGACACGTACAGAGTTACATGTCGCTAACATCCACGCGCCCACCAACTCCCAACCCTTGGATTACGAACATAAGGTCCCATTTCGCTCGTGCGCCTTTCCAACTTTTTCTTCAATTATTTCTCTCGAGTCCTTTCACCTAATCTCTGTTTCTTGTCCAATCATATTAATATTTTATATATATATTCTTTCACTTCATATTGTTAATTTAATTTTTATTTTAAACAACAAATAAAATAGTTTTATTATTTTTATCATTTTATAGCACATACCAAAATGCGATACTATGTTGAAGATCTTTTTTTTTAAGAGGGAAAAATAAAGATTATATAATAAGACAAGTGAAACAAATTTCCAATATATCCTATAGTAGAATAAAGTGACACCTAATAAGTGTAGTATTTAAATAAGTGGTTCCTAAAAAATTCCGCATAATTCGCTAACCAGTCAGCACATTTGTTACTCTCACAATAGATATGTCGATGTATGATTGTGCAATTCCGAGTAAACAGTTTATAAATTCTTTGAACTAATGGGATTGGAAATTATCGATCATCTCACCGAAGAATAAAGGAGGTTGATTGCCGCTAACGAATCCATGTCATTTTTAATAACGAAAGTGTCATTTTTATCATTGCTTCTAGCTTCAATATTAGATTGGATAATCCTCCTTGTTCGATTATTATAGACTTTTTCTCTCGTTCTCACAAATCAATTCAGTTACTCTCTCTTTTGCTTAAAACTTCAACCCCTCTTCTTTTTCATGTCATGGAGTATCTTTTGTATGCCAAAAAAAAAAGATCAATACACAAGTCTTGTTTCTCAACTAAGCTATGATCTTCTCTAAGTTTAATTTAAAAGCAAAATTTTGGTAATTAGGTGTTAACTTCCTGAAAAAATACAAAACAACCTTCTACATACTAGAGTCTTTGTATCAAAATAATGAAAAGGTAGAGGGATATTAAGAGCTGCGAGAACAATGTGGAGATAGTAAAACAAACTCTTTCCAACAATGAGAATAATGTCATCCATTGTCTTAAGAGGAGTCTTTGTAATAGGTGGAAATGACTTGTTTTTTTACATGCAAAGGATACCCCATGATAGGAAGAAGAAGAGGGACTAATGCCCAATACCAATGGACATTAATATTATTTGGATATGGTTATGCTCGCTAAACTTCAGGCGATCCGCCATGGCATGGAATTAGGATGGCAGCGCGGGTATCGTTGTTTGTTAGTTGAGTCTGATTCGAGGGAAGCCATTGCTTTGATTGTTGATAACTGCTCCCGGTCTCACCCGTATTTACACCTCATTGAGGAAATCAAATGTATGCTCGGATATCAATGGCAATGTTCTCTCGGTCATACCTTTCGTGAGGGTAATTGTTGTGCTGACCTATTGGCCAAATATGGCGCTACGCACCGAGATCGATGGACTATTTGGAAGGATCCAGCCCCAGGCACTCGTAGTTTATTGGCTCAAGACGTTTCCTCAGTGGCAATTCTTCGGCCCTAGGATATTGTTTTCTCTTTTTCCCTTAGCACCAAAAAACAATATTATTTGGACTTAAAGTTGCCCTTTCACTATTTCAAGGAGCCATGACTAAAATCTATGAGCTCGTTGTCTCTAATACTTTAGTCTACAATAATGATTCTACGTTTCAAGACCTTAAATTTTAAACCATAAACTCTAAACCCTAAACTCTAAAATCTAAAATCCTAAAAATCATGTATATAGTTAATAAATTGTGAAATATATACAAGTATTTCATAAATTAAATGATCTAAATAAATCACTTAATTCAAAATTAATTGATATGTTTGAATCAACTAATATTAATAAAATTAATACTTCTTATTCTTCAAATTGATTAATATTATGAATTTTAAATTAATGAATCATAATTTGTGGTAGATAATTCTTCACCTCTTGGTTGGTCCACCTTAAGGAGCATAAATTTATTAACTTGAATTAAAATACTATTAATTGTTAAATACCTAATAAGCAAGCATACTAAAAAAACTGAGGCTCTTTGCTTTTGCTTGGAATTTGGTAATATAAGGAAATAACTGTTTCTTCTTCGAAATTTGAGAAGACGCTTAGCAGAACTTTGCTTAAAAGCAAACTTGACCTTCATGTTTGTCACGGGCCTCTCCGATTTATAATTTTAATACATTTATACTTTATAGGAACTACACAATTACGATCCATTTTAGCATCAGTGTATATATGGTATGATGAAGCCAATGGTTTTCAGATGCTTCTATGAGCATTTTTATTTTCTGAAGTAAATATTTTCAGAAACATTATTAAATTAGTTTCCAGTCATCATAAAATCTGGTATTGTACCCAAATTCTTATTTTCAGGCATCTGGACACTGCTTCAAAACCAAACTATACAGTCCAACAGAGGTCTTTTCTAATAACTTAGCCCAACTTAAATTTTATCTCCAAACTGTTAGTTGTGTGCCCTCAACAGAAACCATTACAGGCCATCAGTCTATACATATATAGCAACATTGTATCATATGAATTATATTGATTTAGCTTCAAGTTACTCAGGTGAGGCTTTGACGTCCTTGCAGGAATGCTTACACCCCCTTGTTCTTCTTCAAAACATTATCACCTTCTGAGAAACTTGCCAAAGTTAGCAGAATTCTGTGGCTAGCGACCCACTAATTCATATTGAATGTACATTAACGTCTAACATTAAATATTGAAAGTTGGCTGTTAGTTTGCAGTGCTTGTGGTGATCAAAGCTTGAGTTTGGCATTCGCTGGAGTCTATCAAGAACAGCGATGACAAGACAGCGATGTTTGTACAGATTTTGGTCTATTCCTTAATGTCATATGATCCACTCAAATATACTCCAGGTTATATATATATAAATTTATATGCACAATAATATACTATGATCATGATACGACCCGTCAATGGAGGCCAAAACATTATCGCCTTAGTTGGCATTTGCATGTCCGTGAGCTTTGACCAAGTATTTTGATGTCGACCGCTCGACCTTGGTGGTGCACACGGCTCCTCAGTTAACTATGTCTGGTTCCATCTCAGTAGACGTGTGGCACTGATGAACCGCGAGATCTACTTTTCTAGAATTATAACTGTTAAAGCATGTTCCTTGTGTTTCAAGTCTATCCTAAAGAGAGACTTGGGAATGATCAGATTTTGAACATTCAGCTTTTCAATATTGAATATAACAACAGTACTGTGATTGCTGCTGCAATGCTCAAAACCCCAATCTCATATAGACATAATAATGTATGCAAGAATCCTAAGCTGGGTAAGGTATCTGCATAGTTTCTCCAGCTTTTGATAATACAATTATTCAGACATGGAGGTCCTTATGCAGGAGTGCACAACCTGGAATGTTTGAAACAGTTTCTTCTAGGACAAGGTACCTTGCTTAGTTAATGTCATACCAGTACAGTGCTTTAACTTTAAGTTCGTATACATTGTAGACTCCCTTCATTTAATGCCTAAGAAGGCAACACGAACAAGATGACAAGGTACGTTTACGACTTAGCTAGGTTAGATGTATGTATATACGTTGTGGTCCTAGACAATGCCAACCCACAGAAAAAACAATCCAACTCATTAATTAGATGTCCCTTTCCTCAAAAGGGAGGTGTGAGCATGAAGACGGATAAGGTAATAAAGAGGAATTTCCGTATTGCATTAAATCTGTGCGCGTTTTGTTTATTTCAAGCCCTGTCTATTCTTTGATTAAAGGATAATTATTTCTCTTTTTTTATATTTTCTTTTTTGTGTGGCATTTTCTGTAGCTTATGATTGGATGAATCTGTTCTTAATTGACTTCTATTTTACCTGATCAAAGTCTAAAAATTTGCCTTAATACGTAAGGGCATGGAGCACAGTACATAGCTTAAACGATTAATAGTCTAAAAAAGTACTCTAGCTTTAACCGGCTTGTACTTCTTTTGTTAAATTTTCAGATCTTGCTAGTTAAAGTCATCTCCTTGTAATAATAAAAACGTAATCATACAGCTGAATATACATTTTACTTCCGTAATTAGACGTCAAATTAATATTGGGTTTTCTTCTAATGGGTCGTCTCTTGTCCAAAATAGATATATGTATGTAGCTTCTATCTAGCAACATAGGAAGGAACTCAAGGATATACGCAAGAAAGGAACTACAGGGTTTTCCTTCTTCTGGGTCGAGTGTCTCGTCCTTTGTCTGTGATGCGTAGTTTCATGTATATTCTTCGGCATAAAAAAGTTTCACTGAATATATAAAACTAATTAAGTCAGTCTTATATAAAAATTTAAGTTATTATAGTAAAACGGTAATTTAATATAGTATCAGAGTCTTTATGATCAAATGATCGCGAGTTCAAATTCTATCACCCACTTATCATTCAACACAAGGTAGAGTAGCCTGTGCAAGTTTTAAGCCCAAAGAATTCCACTTGAGAGGGTGTGTTAGTAAATATATAAAACTAATTAAATTGACTTCACACAAAAGTTTAAGCTATTGTGATAAAACGGTCATTTAACAAAAATGAACAAAAGGGTCAAAGATAAAGGAACCTAACCTTCATTAATAAACTGATTATTGGACAATATTCAACACAGTTTTCATAAAATATACTGATTCTGAAATTAATACAATGGTTTTTTACTCACAAAATCCTAGAATTAATCTTAAAGATTTTATTAAATCATCGTATTTCTATTATGAATATAAGGTTTCAGTAGATTTACAGTATTTTATTGTTATAAATATGGATTATTAAAAAAGGACATATTTAAATATTATTCTTTAATTCCAAAAAATTGTATTATCAAATCTCATAAAAACAAATTTAACTATAATTCTTAAGTCCCTAAATGTTATTCTATAAGCAATTCGCTTAACCTAAGACTCTATTCTTTGATCTTAATAATATGATTTGTTAAAAGTTACTCCATGAAAATTTTGAGGGGATAATTTGATATAAAAAAGGTCAAATTCTAGACATATTTTAAAAAAGAAATTAATTTAATTATTATTATTTAATGGTTATTAGTGAGTACTTATAAATAACAAAAATTTATTTTATAAAAATAACTTTTTGTTATTTATAATAATAATTTGGAAGACCAATCAAATTTTGTTCTTTAATTTGCTTCCAACGAAAATTCTCAGGCCAGCCCACCTTTTGAAGACGGAGACGACACTTTTACTAAAATTTAGGTTCCGTATTTCAATGCGATGCAGGGGCAAGAAACCTCCATTGACAAATCCAGAACTACGACCTTCGTAATCCCTTACCTTGTAGAAGTTTGATCAACTAATAACAAGTTAAACGAGTATACGAAACTTAACATTAGCAGGTCTGGATATTTTGCTGTTTTTTCTACTTAAGTTGCGTGTAATGACTGAATTGATGTCACTTTTACTTACTAAGTACTAACCTGACAGATATCTCTATCTGAGTGATGTAGGTGGTGGACCTGTGTTGTCGGGTGCGGGAATTGAAGGATCTGCGGCTCAGGATAAAAAAGAAGAAGAAGAAGGTGTTAACTAGAGCGCGTTTCGAACAAGAAGTGACCATAGATAAGAAGAAGTTGCACGTGTGGTTGTAATATATGCATATCTGGATTGGTCTGGTCCGGCTGTAAGAAGGAGAAAGAAGTTACGTACCAGCAACCTGCCTTGCCTTGCCTGGTTGTCATCTGTCTGAAAACTGACAGCAAAAAAGAAATAATTGTGTTGGGTTCGGGATGGTTGATCGATCCACCAGAATTTCCTGAAGTTGGTCGTCGAGCCACGTTTTTGCTTAAAACACCATTCAGGTAATATTTGTTACTTACCGGCATTGGTTACAGAAGGTAGGTCCCTAACGAAGCATTATAACCTTTCAATCACCATTTGTTCATGCACTCCTGGATCGACCTAGTGACTAAGGAAGAAGGCGTATTTGAGTTCAAAATATGAGCAAATGTAACTTAATTACAGATTAAATCAGGTAATCCTTAGGTAGAATACAACATATAGGTTGAGTATATGATTATCCAAAATATCAGCAGCACCACTTTCAGGTCAGTATATGATTATCCAAAATATCAGAAGTACCATTTTTATGTTTTTATTTTCCTTTACGAATTTAATGACCAAAGGTGATGGATAAAAACTTTTGGATTGTAAGTAATGCAATCTGCCTCTTAAGAGTATTAATGGGTCGGTTGTTCAGTGCTGGCCTTGGACCATTAAGATTATAGCAGTTTTTATTTTAATAAAAGAAACTCTCATTCATTATTTATATATTAAATAAATTATTAAAATAATTTATAAATTATGAGTTTTAAATAATTTATTTGATAAATCAAAAAATTTAAATTAAGTGAAAGATGAGATCTAAATAGTACTTGCAGATTTTTATATATTACTACTATTGATCATCTATATTTTTAAAAATTAATACACGTTTTAATCGTAATGAGTAACTATAATTTTTTTCTGTAGCCTCTTAAATTGAGAGATTGTTAATTTCTGCGTTTAAACTACTCCTTGACCCCACGACACAAAATTGAAGATAGAAGTCACTGTAATGTTTATTAATGGAGGGCCTTCTAGCCTTTATGATGGCTGTCTGCTGAAAATAATGATCCAATCGCAGTGTAAGAATATCTTCAGAAGTACATGCGAATTTTTGCTGGTGGTTACACACCGATTTGTGTCACTATCTGCCTTCTGTACAGACGCTAACACCTTGCCAAGCAAATCAATACCAGATTCAGGCAGCAAACGAGTTTGCAGCAAATTTCAAAGCTGCAAAGGAAATATGAATATCTTCTTTCCCGATCGTACTTTATGGAAAGTCAAGTTTCATAGAAAAAAAAAAAGCTTCTAACACTCCTCATCCACCTAGCTTATCTCCTTTGGTAAAGCTTGGAGATCCTCATGTCACCAAATAGTTGATTTGATATCCTCTTCGATTTCTGTAAAAAACTTGTAACTTGTGTGCCGTATAATTTCAAGATCAACTGGGGATCACAAAAATCTTCACGATTGACTTGAAGCTAACCCAATAAAAGTAATGTTTTCTTGACCTTTCAAGGCAGGTTGATGCGAGGATTAGAGGATTAGTTTAGCTTTTGATTGACCACAAACGCGTTTTGGTTGGTGGCAGAGATAATATTATAAGCACAGGGGCAGGCTGTTCAGTCTATAGTTTTTACTAGACATTCTAAGCAAAGAGTGCCCTGGTCAGCCCCCACCATTATACGCAGTGTCTCAGATTCTGCGAACATATGGAATAATATTATTGCGATGAGAGATTCTCGCTTATTGCAATTGTAGGACCAGTTTAATAAACAAGTTTAAGGGTCATTATCTGTAATTAAGCACTGTACTTAATGCACGAACTAGTTAATTTGACAAGTCTGCCTTGTAAAGGTATCAGAATGGGGTCGCCCCCAGATAATAATCCTCCGATCTGCCGGAGAGAATTGAAGAACAGACAAGTGCCGCAACGAATCTTTCATGCAGAACTTGTTGAGTATTTATGACATGTGCATGTGAGCATGTAATTCAGTGAAAGATAATATTCAGTTTAGACAGTCACCAAGAATCTTGGCTTAATTAATAATGGTAATTAATTAAGAATACTCTTAATTTTTTTGTTGGTTGTTCCATGAATTTGATTCTTCCAAGTAAGGAATTTGTCGTGGAATTAGTTAACAATCATATGCTTCTATGTCAATCTAAGGACTATAAAATATAATTAGCATGCTTAATTAAGTTGAAATGTTAAGTAAACCTAAAAGGGTGGGTTATTGAGAAGATAAAGTATGTTTCATTTTGAAAAAAAAAACTATACAAGTTGAGATAAATTATATATTAAAAAAAAGCATTTACGAATCCATTATAAGCAGTCCCTTTTTAACTTTTTCTCCTTTAGGTTTGGTACGAATCTCGTCATTTTAATGAAGGAAGTAGGTGGATTAATCAAACTGATATGGATACTACCATATAAGAGAAAAATTTATATTTATACTCAACTCTTAAAGTTGATCCAAAAGTAAGGTGAATGGTCATCTTTTTTATAGGATTTGGCTGGTATAGAAATCAAAATTCTCAACTTTAAGGGGAAACCAAAAGAATCTTGATACTCCTGTGACTAAATCTGGATTTGGGTGGTCAAAAGATGGCCACAGGACCACATGATCTCCTGGGATATATAGACAAGATATTTTCGATTCACATCCTTAGTCATGTACATGATTGCTTTGTAATATATATAGATATTCCAAAGGTTATCCTAATTAAGTGAAAGTCACTTTCTTTTTACTAGATAAGGAGTTCTTTTAGGGTTCTTTTTCAGAAATATTGCTTTCTTGTGTTCTTATACATATTTCAACTGCACTTTAAGTCGAATTGAAAAGATGAAAGTGGTATTGCTAGTGATGCTTGGGAATACGTGGCTGAGATTGGCTGGTTATAAGGTTAAGATGATAATTATGAGCATATTAGGTATGTATAAGAAGAAGAACTGAACAAACAAGAACGGGGTTGGAAGATGGTGATGGCGCTAGGGCACAGCTAGGGTTAGGGATGTTTCCTTCTCGTAGGGACGTGACCTGTCGGTAAGTGATCACCATGGCCTTACAGTAGCTTTAGAATCAGTGATGTTGGCATCTATTATATGATTGGCCTCCATGTATGAAACTTGTAGGTGAAATGGCTATGGATTTGCCCGTTCTTTACAGATTTCTCTCATCTTCATGTCAACTTGTTTGTCCTCAAGTCTTAAAAATGTCAAAGTTGTCGACTTTGATTTATCACAATATAATAATTGCAGAAAGACTCTTCACATTTATAGATAAATCAAAAGAAATAATATTACAGTCTTATTTTTAATTAATAGAGATGTTATTTATAAATATTGATTAAACAAAGAGATAATTAATTAAAAAATCAGCAAATAAAAGACTAATAAAGAAATTCATTAATTCTTTTGAAGGTGGCGTTAGTAAAAAAAGGTTAAGAAAATGATGATTCATGTGAGCAGATGAATTATTGGTTCATGTGAGTATATGCATGATTTGAAGCTTCCTCGAAGAATCTGACCATTAATTAAGGCTTTTATGCCCAAGCATTTATATTTTCTCACATTATTTGTACAAGATAATCATCGTGCTTGTTATAATAACCCCAATATGAAGTCCAAATTTTCTGTCCAATATTTTGGTATCTTATTGTGTCCAATAAATCTCAGTCATTTATTTATGTGGGTCTCACATGAAGTCCGCGTGGGTCCGCAAAATAAATGGCTGAAATTTCATGAGACAGAATAAGACAGAGTAATATTAGATAGAGGATGTGGGCCCCAACATGTACCCATAAATTGTTGTAATAGATAGTAGAAGTTGAAAAAAATAAAAGACTTAGAAAAGTATATTGCAATGATTTGAAAAACATTAAAATAATTGGAGCATTATAAATTTATTAATTATAATTGATTATTTCAATTAATTATACTTCAATGATTATGATTAAATTAAAAATATATTAGTCACTATTTAATACAAATTATATAAAAAATGAAGATTAAATAAAATGAGAAATCTAATAGAGTTTAATTATGATATGCCAATTTATTTTTTTATTATACCAACATAAATAAAATTTTGCATGCGATGGTTGACCCGCACCAAGCTTTTTCCACTTTCGATATCAACGTCCCAAACTCTATCCACGTGTCTCTCCAGAAGATTAAGAACTTGATAAGACATACTCATGCAGCAATACACACAAGCCTCCCCTTTCCCAAACACAAGTTATATTATTGGAGGGTCTCTCCTCTAACTAGCTTGCAAAACCAAGAAGAGGACACACAACAGAAGAAGAAGGAGAAGGAGAAGAGCAAAAAGGGGATAAGAATAGGAACAAGAAGAGCTATCAACATCAACAGTGAGAGTCAATAATACAAAAAAAATTCTGAATAGAACACACAGGTCTCTGAGACCGTTCTTCGATATCGATAGGGGTCAGGAGAGACATGGCAAGAGTGATAGGCAACGAGCGTGATCTGAACTTTAAGGAGACAGAGCTGTGTCTAGGACTGCCCGGTGGTGGTCTGAAAAATGAAGCAAAGGCGACTGGGAAAAGAGGGTTCCCTGAGACTGTTGATTTGAAGCTTAATCTTCAGGCTAAAGAAGGTGTTGTGGATCTGAACGAGAGTGTGAAGAACATTGCGTCCAAGGATAGGAATAATCTCTCTTCAGCTACAATCAAGGACCCTGCTAAGCCCCCAGCCAAGTAAGTCTGATTGTTTCTTGGTATTATTTTCTCTTTACAAGACAGAACACTTCTTTAAGGTTCTTTTTCTAGGCTTAGTTTGGGTTGAGAATGGTAAATGTTCATTAACCATGAATAAGTACCTGCAGGGCACAAGTCGTAGGTTGGCCACCTGTTCGATCCTACAGGAAGAACATGATGGCACAAAAGAACACCAGTGAATTGGAAGGTGAGCACAAGGCAAGTGGGAATAGAAGTGGTGGTGCAGCATTTGTGAAGGTTTGCATGGATGGTGCACCATATCTTCGTAAGGTGGACTTGAAGATGTACAAGAGCTACCAAGAGCTATCTGATGCCTTGGCTAAAATGTTCAGTTCCTTCACCATGGGTATGTATCTATGTATGAATATATGCATGTTCTTGTTCTTATCTTTGTATGAACTCAGCAAGAAACAAAAAAAGCTCTAACTCGGTCAGATCCAATACCTATCTATCAGGTTTTATGTTAATATGTGATCATGAACTACTTGTGAAGGTAACTATGGTGCACAAGGAATGATAGATTTCATGAACGAGAGCAAGTTGATGGATCTGCTCAATAGTTCTGAGTATGTGCCAACCTATGAAGATAAGGACGGTGACTGGATGCTCGTGGGCGATGTTCCATGGGAGTAAGTTCTTTCTCCATCGTGCAAATTATCTCCCAAATCCAGCAAATTAAGTAGAACAGTGAAACTAAATGATTAATCTTGTTACACTTAGGTTAGAACCAAGCATGTATTACATCAAAATTTTTAAAGTTTTATAATCATATTAGTTACTAATGCATACAAATTAATCGATTTTCTGTAGGATGTTTGTTGATTCGTGCAAGCGCTTACGCATTATGAAAGGATCAGAGGCTATTGGACTCGGTATGAGATCAATAATTTATCTAGTGATTAATTAATTAGCCAAACATTTATAGGAATAATAGTGACTAAACTCTCTTTTTGAACTTTCAGCACCAAGAGCTATGGAGAAATGTAAAAGCCGAAGCTGAAACTTATATACATAGCACATTTGCTGGTTGCTGCTCTATCTTTTTACTAGTCTTGTACTCTTGAAGACTAGGCCAGATATGGCCGCTTAAATTTGTTTGGAAGATGAATCGTGTTGCTTGGATTGTGTCTGTATTTTATTTTTTTAATTTTATCGTAAATAGATATGAAAAGGTCGAGACAATTTGTAATGGTGCAGGAAGCAAATAAGCTTAACCTCTACTGTCTGGCTTGATTATTACTAATTAATGTTGTTCTTTTTGTTTAACAATTAATCACCGTAAATGTATGTTTTTGTTATTACATGTTTGTTGTGACTTGTTGTCCTGGTTGTCACAGTTGTTGAGTGTTCTTTTTCCTCTTGATTTTTAATGCTAACTTCTTAATTTAATCCAATTTAAAGATTCCTCGTCTGATTTATGTCCCCTTAAAAATAATAGTTATTAGTGTCTGTTTGAGGTATTAATTATTGATGAAGAAAGTGAGAGGGAGAGGGAACAAGAGCATGTGCTTGTTGATGGGAGCTTTTCAATTATAACCATTTGTTTTATGGCCTGTGTGTTCATAAATTTGGGGTTGGGGGTGAGCAAATCATGGGTTTGAATGACAATAATTGTGTGAGCTGGTGAGTAGGAGCACTTGCATGTTCTATCTCTTTTGCCCTAATAGACCATTACGGGATCAAATCATATACAATAAGTCCCGCCCGCCCGTTCATCTATCTTCTTTCTAAACTACATGCACACACATCCTAAGCAATTATGATTTCTTGGATCTTGCACCACTTTGGTACCCTCGTATTCTTTCTTTTAAGGAAATAATTTGACAAGCGATTGGTCAAGTATAGAGTTAGATGACCAAAACAAGATATGGTTGATGGTGGGCGTTTTCCAAAGAGCCTCTGATTTTTAGAGGCTGGTGATCCAATGGTATAAATCAAATATTTTCTTTTATTTAAAATAAGTGTCGTTTCGAAGAAATACATACTTATTAAAAAAGTTAATGAAATATCTGATATACCCTTATTAATTACATGTTAAAGTGCCTTGAAAATATAATCTG
>JANKOE010000206.1:84302217-84312780 GCA_026284465.1 Erythroxylum citrifolium | reverse complement strand
AAGCCCAAGTCTACCTATTTCATTTCATCAACTCGCCGCTAGTTCAACAACTCCTCCTCTTTATCGTCGAGCGATTTCTCTTTCTTCAGCATGTATCTGTCCATTAGCTCCTTTACATTGTTCGGGCCATCGTGAAAAAACTGATGATTGAGGATCAGACGGTGTGGGTTTTCGCCAGAACCATCACATATGATGGTAGAGGTGAGGATGATGTGAAGGTGGATTGTTAAATAAATTGGGCCGTTGGATTCTAAATCCATAATTCTAAATCCATAATTACAAAATTTAGCACGAAACGAAAAGGAGATCAGAGAAGACTTTGGCAACAACAAAAAGAAAAGGTGTGGTTATTCATACTCATGTAAAAGTGGTTGTTCGTGAATTGCAAGTGTACGGTTGTCGAAATGAGTAATAAATCGGTAAGAACCGAGTCGTATCAACAAGAATTATGAGAAAGTTCAAATCTAAGCTAATTAACAGTGTTTGAAATCGGGATGAAATGTTGGGAAATTAAAAGCAATGTAAAGAATTATTAAAAACACAAAGGAATTTTTAAGCAACTACCCAATTAAATGCAACCAAAATAATTATGAATATGACAAATCTATGCAATAATTAATTAAGAAAAGAGTGCAACAATTGATTAATTAAAGGTATTAACTTCAATGGGGAGTGACTTTCTCTTAAGAAATACTCCCTCCTATTTAAAATAAGTGTCGTTTTAAAGGAATGTACACTTATTAAGAAAGTTAATAAAATGTCTGATATATCCCTATTAATTACATGTTAAAATGCCTTGAAAATATAATCTGTGTAATCTGTGTAATTAAGATGGGAGAGACATTAAAGGGTAATTTTGGAAGTAAAATCATAAATATGCATAAAAAGTTACAAACGACACTTATTTTGAATAATTAAAATCCCTTTAAAACGATATTTATTTTAAATAAGAGGGAGTACATTTTTTAAGACTCTCTTTAATATCTTTAAGCATGTTTATATAAAAAATTGTATATATACAAGATCATTGGTTAAACAACCTTAATGTATTGCATTTATTTTATATAATAAATTGAAACAAGAAAAGTGTAACCTATCGAAATTGTCAATTGTCATAGCAGTGGACCACAGATTCACAATCCACGGTATTTAAAACACAGGATTAGAGAATCGAGTCTCCATGTGCTGAGAACTTGGTTTCGTACGATTTCGGATCAAAAGATAATGAAATTTCATTGTCATTGTTTATTATTTATTAGAATTAACATCCACTAAATCAAGGTTAGTGATCCGTTTCACTTGGTACATTGCATTACCCTATGTTTGGATGGGCTTATACTAATAAAGCTTTTAAAAGTAGAGTTTTTTTTATAGATATTTTCTAAGAAGAATTTTCTAAAAAGTTAGTTGATTGTTTGACTGTCATTGAAAAAAACTTTTTTGAAAGAGTTTCATGCAGTAGACTATTTAGCAACATAAAAATAAAAAAATACTTTTAATTTTAGCTATATTTTACTTTGCACTAAAAATTATTTATACATATAAATATTATTTAAAGTACAATATATTAATTATTATATAATTTTAAATCATATGAAACATAAATAAAAATATATCTAACCAAACCTTTTATATAAATTATAACATAAGTAAAACTAACATAAAAATAAATATTAAAACATATAAAAGGCCAAATAATATTATATAAATCCCAAAATAAATATTCAAGTTGAATAAATAGTTAAATACATAATAAATTATGCATTTTATTCGTAAGATAAACGTAGAGATGAATTTGAGGGTATTGTGAGAATTATGTGTAAAACATAAGGGCAAAAGGGACTAAAAAATATGTTCATTAATTGATCTAAAAATTATCCGAAAAAAGTCATTTAAAAGGCTTTTTTCAGAAGCTCCAAATTTGAGCTTCTTAAAATGTTATATTTTGGCTGCCAAAAAAATCGTATTTATTAAAGAAATTATTTTTTATTTTACAGCCAAACATCTTTTTTATTAAAAAACTTTTATAGTGGAGAAAATTACTTATTAGCCTCCCAAAAGCTCATCCAAACAATCACTTAGACAAAAAAACTCTTCACTAATTAAAAAAATTAATTACTCTTGTCAAGTTTACATTACATATAATATTCATAAATTATTACAGTTTTACCTCGTATCTTAAATTTTTTTAAAAGATGTGTCTTCTTATATATATTATTTATCTTTTTAATTAAAACTAATACAAAAGGCAATGACTTTTAATCATGTCCCTGCTCAATTGAATTTGGAATTGGTACAATGCTTACGTTAGTTCTTGTATAATTAAATAAAAGTAGTTCTCGTTATCACATGATAGCAGGTGAAATATAATCTCTGAAAATGTATAATAGTAAATCTCACTTTTAATTGAAAACTGAAATCTATTGTGTAAAGTATGTAAGAGTGGGTTCTACCATTATTTGACAATAAGAGTTACTTTCTTGTTAATTAATCAAAAAAGCTAATTATGCGATAATAAAAATCACTTTTTATTTAATAAATATAAAAATAATGTTACGTTAGTCTTGATATAATATTTAACTGGCTTTCTAGGAATAGTCGAGTCGGTAGAGTGGAGGAGTATGGAGTTAAAAGGTCCTATATTTGATTCCCATTGCCTATACTCTCTCGATCAAGTCTGTTATACAGAGCTTGCCTAGTGTGAAGTATCCAATTGGTATGATTTGTAGACTATTGCGTCAATTCAGAGATTTACCTAATGCGCATCTAAAAGGTAGTGATTGTAAATTCTTCCGTTTAAAAAAAATATTTAACTTACATAGAATTAATTTTGTTAATTTTCTGTCCATTTAAAATTTATGAAAATGTTACTATTCAATTTGAATGTATTAAAAAGTTGAATTTATATCCTCTTATAAATGTTGAAATTAAAAAAAATTTGGGACAAATTTCCAACTATATATCATTTTCATCCCAATAAAGTAGAAAATGATGCGTGATGACATCAACATTTGCCATCTGCTTTTGGGCTTTATTCGGCTGAGTAGACAGAATCTGCAAGCCAGACCAGACCGACAGGCTTAGTTCGATTTTAGTGCCCAGGAGTTGGCTTTTGCGAGAGTTTGTATTGGACAAAGCTGGAGTTAATTATGCTTGGACTTAAATTTAAAAAGTTAAATTTTAATTGGATCTAAATTTAAAAAATTAGATTTTAGATTGGTTAGATTTAATTTCAATTTAAAATTATAAAAATTCAAAACTAAAAGATCAATATTTAAACTTTTTTCGAGTCTAATTTGGATTCCACTTCAATCATTGATTTCGCTTTCACCAAAACGCAAGTGTTTATTAACAAGAGATGTGACTACTAAGTTTGATAATTAAGCTCTGATCCTATTTTGACCGGTTTTAGATCAATCTCTGTCTTTTGCTTTTTGAAAATTTTTAAACTTTAAGGTTTGAATTTGAACTATTCGATTCAATTCGGTCTTTGTCTTATCAGCTCTTCACCAAATAAAGCCCTTGTCTTATTTAAGCATAACAAGAAGGTGAATTGGGTAAGACCCGTTAAACTAACCCGAGGCTTAAAACCATATTATTTTGATTTTAAAATTTTAAAATGTGAAGATTAAAATAACTTTTAAATTGTCTATGATAACATTATTTTACGACGAGAATACAAATCAATTTTAAAATTCAAATGTAATATATAAAATTTAATTAATTCAAAAACTTAATATGTTAATTTCGGGTCAACCGCATTCGGCTAGAAATAGGTGACATGCGCTAGCCAATGGATCATGATTATATAAAACTTAGACAATTCCCTTTTTAAAATAATGTAAGAATTATTTTCTGAGCTTATGGGATTATTTAGGCAGAAATTTAATCCATAACAAAAGTTGACTAGTGATGAATTAAAGTAGGGCTACTTATTTATTAAATTTAAAAATTCATCTCAAAAATTCACTATTAATTCGGATTTTTAAAATTTATTTTAAAAACGATTCAGATATTAAATTTGTTAACACGTAAAAATAATGCCACTTAACCCTTGCTTTTTACCATTAACCTTTTTTAGATTAATTATAAAAAAACTATAAATTTTATTTAGATTTCTAATACTAATTTAAATTTTAAAAATTGTCTTAAAAAATATTTTAGCTTTTAATTTTTACTAAGAATAATCTGACGTTAACTTTTTAATTAATACGAATGACGTGAATAGCCTCGTCAAATTAGTATTTTTATTATACATTATATGAATAAGGTGAAGAGCCACATCAAATTTATACTTTTGATTATATTACTATTACATATTGTATTTATATCACACGTGAATTTTATTATTTAATAAATTAAAATATTAAATATATTTAAAAATAATTATTAAATAAAATATATGAAGAATGTATAATTATTTTAATTTTTTTATATTTTTAAAATTTGAAAGTTTAAATATTTAAATATTATTTTTAAAGTTTAAAATAATATTATAAAATTAAGTAAAATATAATTTTTTTTATATTAGATCTTTTATTTTATAAATTAAAAATTGATTATTGCACTTAACTTAGAAATAATAGTTTTCTTTTTCTACAAAGACAGTTTGCACTAGAAGAGAGCCATATTATTAGCCCCTTAACATTGCAGGACCCTTTTTGCTAGCATTGGTGAGTCTTGGTCAACGTCTAGCATGAATTATGCACGAGGAAGGGATGTTAAAGGAACCACGGTAACTTAACCAAGTAAAGATCAAGTATGGTTTGAGTTACGATGATCGTGGGGTATTGATTGGCTTGATGGTTAGGGCGAGTTGGATTTGCCTAAGATGCCTTTGGTCGGACTAAGGGCAAAATGATGCTCAAATGATGGATCATGGACGAATGGACTAGACCATAGATGCGCATTGGTCAGACCACGTAAGAATTAGCTCGGAACTTGGCTAACCTTCACCTTTGGATAAGATCATGGGTGATGTGGCAAAATTAGTGGGTTGAATCATCAAGAAAGTGTGATGACGTGGCAAAGAACATGGATGAGGTGTCTTGTAAGCATTTCACACATTTTTCTTTAACTTAATAGTGAGATAGTGGTAAGTTATGTAAACCACCCACTAAAGTAGTGCCTAAAGTGGTTTTGGATGTCAACCACTAACTAAGTTAGTGATTTAGTGGCCTTAAAACTATTTTCTTGTATTCTTGCCCAACAAGTCTCCTAAAGCCTATAAATAACTTATTTGAGCAAGGCTTCATTCATTAGAGAGAGTTGGAGTTTTATATAATTTGTACCAATTGTGAGTAATATTTCAATTTTGCTGTAAAATTATGTGCATCTTTCTCTTATTATTGTTGTCCATTCTATTGTGTTGGCTAAATGAATTTCATGGGTTTACTTTGCCTTTGTAGGAAACACCTTAAGCATGATGGATTTGGTAAGGTTGAGTTGAGTTGCGAGAGTTCAACTACTGTACTTAGACTTTGGTGCATTTTGAGAGTGAACTTTGAGTTCTTTGCAAAATCTTTGTAACAGTTGATATCAGAGTCATGTTGGTGATTCAATGGTGGGTGGTAGCAATCTTACGAAACGTGTCACGAGGGTGGAAGCGCTCATCGATCCTTTACCTACGGGTGACGAAGAAGTCCCATCTTATGCATCACGTTTTAAAGCCTTGGAGGGGCAAATCTAAGCATTGTAAGATCAAGTGATTGAATTGTTAGATGTGCAATTGCAACTACAGATGCTGGACATGTTGAAAGCAACATGCTAAAGGTGTGTGAGCCAAAAGTTTTTGAGGGCATTCGGAATGCTAAGGAACTTGAGAACTTTTTGTGAGATATGGAGCAATATTTTGCAACTAATAAGGTGCCGGATGTGAAAAAAGTGAACTTTTCAATAATGTAACTAGATGGAGATGCAAAATTATGGAGAACTTGAACCTCTACTGAAATTAGTGTTGATCATCCTCATGTTGATACATGGGAGAGGATAAAAAAGGAGCTAAAGGATCAACCAAACAATATTGCTTAGCTTGCAAGGGACGCCTTAAAATGGTAGAAGCATAATAGTTCGGTAAGGGATTATGTTAAAAAACTTAGTTCCTTAATGTTTGATATTGAGAATATGTCAAATAAAGACAAGTTTTTCAACTTCATGTCGAGATTACAACCTTGGGCACAAATGGAGTTGCGACGGCAAAATGTCAAGGATGTTATGGGTGCAATGATTTCAGAGTGCCAAAGAAAACCAAGACCTCTTCCTCTTCTCAAAAATCGAAAGGCACTTACTAAGAGAAGTGTGAAGGAAAGAAGAAGAAAGACTAAGGCGAGAAAAAAGAGAATGATCACAAAGGGAAGTCCAAACAAAATAGGCAACCTAAATAAGGTGAGAAATCTTCTAAGAAAAATTGTGGTTATTTCTTACGTAAGCACTCTGAAGATGGGTCTGCTTACTCAATACGGTCAGTACATAAGTAAGTTCATTTAAGCGCCTTATATATGTTAAGATATAGGTCAATGGAAAGGAACTCACTGCTATGATGGACACGGGTGCCACTCATTCCTTTGTTGCGAAACGACTAGTGTGAAAGTTGGGGTTGAAGATTAATAAGACCCCTACAAAAATGAAAACTCCCCCAACGAAAGCGAAAGCGCAAGCAGTGGTAGGAGCTACATACAATGTTCCTTTGAGTATGGGAAATTGGTGTGGGAAGTGTAACATAATGGCGATACCTCTCAAGGATTTTGATTTGATTTTAAGCATCAACTTTCTCAAGATGACAAAGGCGGTGCTATATCCACATCTTGGAGGTATAATGTTTATGAATGATCAAAATTCATGTTACATCAATTGTTGTAGGCCTAGAGATGGAAATGGGGACAAAACAATAATTATAGCTCATGTTTTTGCCATAAGTATCGAGAAAGGCCTTAAGAAATGCATGGAGACTTACCTAGCTACCATATGGGAAATTACGAAAGACCATGTGGTAGAAGTCCTAAATGCGGTGGGAAAATGTTGAGGAAATTTAAGGATGTGATGTCGAAGGAGTTATTGAAAACTCTCCCTTTTCATCGTGAAATTGATCATAAGATCGAACTGGTGCCATGTGCAATACCTCCTGCCCGTATCCCTTATTAGATGCCATCATTAAAGTTTGTGGAACTACAAAAATAGCTTAGTGAGCTATTAGAAGCGGGATACATCCAACCATCGAAAGCCCCCTATGGGGCTCCAATTTTGTTCTAGAAGAATCAAGATAGAGCCCTATGAATTTATGTCGACTATCAAGCTTTGAACAAGGTGATTATTAAAAATAAATATCATGTTCGTTTAGTTCAAAACCTGATAGATAGATTGTCAAGGGTAGTGGTATTCACGAAATTAGACTTGCGAAGTGGGTATTGGTAAGTGTGGACCGAGGGTGATGAGTGAAAGATGACTTGTGTAACTAGGTATGACTCGTATGAATTTTTAGTTATGCCATTTGACTTGACTAATGCCCCAGCTACTTTTTGCAACTTGATGAATGACATGTTGTATGACTTCTTGGACAATTTTGTGGTGGTCTATTTAAGCAATGTTGTGGTATATAACACTAACATGGCAGATCATATACAACACTTGAGAGTGCTTGAAAGGTTGCGATAACTTAAACTTTTCGTAAAGATTGAGAAGTGCGAATTTGCGCAACAGGAAATAAAGTTTTTGGGACACTTGGTAAGCAAGGAACAAATGCGAATGAATTTGAAAAAGGTACAAGCTATTGTTGATTAGCAGGTTCCAAAGATGGTGAAGGAACTTAGGAGCTTTCTTGGCTTGACGAACTACTATCATCGATTTGTTATGGGGTACTCGAAGAAGGCAGCACCTTTGACTGACTTATTAAAGAAGAAACAAGAGTGGTGTTGGTTGAAAGCATGCCAAGAAACCTTCGAGAATTTGAAGGCTGCCATTTCAACTGAACTTGTGTTGAAGTTACCTGACTTTGATCTCCCTTTTGAGGTGCACACTGATGTTTCTAACAAAGCTATTGGTGGAGTCTTGATGCAAGGACATTCAGTGGCATTTGAAAGTCGCAAGTTTAATGATGTTGTGTAACGATACTCCACACATGAGAAGGAAATGCTGGTAAGAGTACATTGCTTTGAAGCTCAGCGGGTTTACTTATTAGGTTCTAGGTTTGTTGTTCGTACGGATAAAGTGAATAGCACCTTTTTTAGGACCCAAAAGAAGTTATTTACAAGGCAAGCCCCATGGCAAGAGTTTCTTATCGAATATGAGTTTGTATAGGAGTACAAATCGGGGAGACATAACAATGTGGTAGATGCAATGAGCAGAAAGGAAGTCTTTGTAGCCTTGTATGTAATCACTCGGGTGGAATCAGACTTGTTGGAGCAAATTAAACTAGTAGTCCCATTGGATAACACTTGTGGTCGAATTGTGAAGCAAATAAAGGAGGGTTTTGTGAAACAATTTTGGCTTGATGATGTGGGGTTGCTCATGACAAAGAATAATCAGTTGTACGTGCCAAGTTTTGATGCCTTAGGGAAACGCACGATTCACAAGGAGCTGGTCACCCTGAAGTCGAGTGGATGTTAGCACTCCTGTCCCAATCTTACTATTGGTTAAAGACAGAGAACGAAATTTAGGTATGTGTCAAAACTTGCCTTGTTTGTCAATTGGATAAACCTGAAAAGGCGGAGGCAAGTTTGTTGTAGCCTTTGCCAATTCTCAAAAAACCATGGATGTCGGTTTTAATAGACTTCATTGAAGGGTTCCCAATGGACAACATGGCTTCAATCATGGTGGTAGTTGTTAGGTTCTCCAAGTATGCGATATTTATGCCAACTCCATCTTTGTGTCCCTCGAATGTTGCTACGGAACTTTTCTACAAAAATGTGGTGAAGCATTTTGGGGTTCCGGCGAACATAATAAATGACCGAGATGCCTGATTTACTGGTCAATTTTGGACGTCTCTCTTCAACATGATGGGGGTGTGAATTAAAGTTCTCAACTAAGAATCACCCAAAAACGGATGACTAAATGGAAAGGATTAATGGCTTATTGGAGGAATACTTGTCGCATTATGTAAGTGCAAGTCAATGAAATTGGTTAAGTTTACTTGATACTGCACAATTTTGTTCTAACTTACACAGATCCTTGGCAACGGAGAAAAGTCCTTTTGAAATTGTTTTGGGACAACAACTATTTACTCGTCTTGAGATAACTCAACAAATGTTATGAGAAAAATGTCCAGCTGCTTATTGTTTTACGAAGGAAAAGCAAGAATTGTTGGATGAAGTAAGGGATAGTCTTCGCAAAGCTTCCAAATGAATGAAGAAATATGTGGATCAAAGGAGAAGACCACTCGATTTTGACATCGGAGATAAGGTACTTCTCAAACTTACTCCTAAATTTGGAAGAAGATTAGTAACAAGCAGGTACATCGAGGGTTGGTACCAAATAATGATGGGTCATTCAAGATCCTTGGAAAGATCATAAATGTAGCTTATCGCCTTAAGTTACCCGAGCATTTAAAGGTACATCTTACGTTTCATGTAAGTTTCCTTAAACCATATCATGAGGATTCAAAAGATCCTAAAATGAGCCAAGTAAAAAGAGCTCCACCGGTGGTAAGGAAACAATTCAATGAGCAAATTGAGAAGATTTTGGATCATCGAATATTGAGGCAACACAAAAAGAATCGGAGGACAGAGTTCCTGATTTAGTGGAAAAATCAACCAGTCTCGGAAGCTACTTGAGAGAAAGACACAACCTTGTGGCAATTCAAAGACCAGGTAAATGACTACCTTCCATTTGTTCCGACAAGAGCGTCGGTTCATTTGGTGAGGGTGGTTTGTTACCCCTTAACATTGCAGTACTTTTTTTGCTAGCATTGGTGAGCCTTGGCTAGCGTCTAGCATGGATTATGTAGCACCCCACTCCCACAAGACCCGAACCTGACATCTACGGTGATATCCGAGTCCGTGCCCCGCTAGAGTGACGTGCTGCATCACTCAGTTTAACAGAAATTGGTATATTTTTTTAATCTCACACAAGCACATAAGTGGAAGTCAATAATCAAATAGGGCATAAGCTCCTCCCATTCATACAATGTCATTTATCAAAACAATTCCCATATAGCCGTTTAGGCCCTTTCACAATTACAAAATCCATAAGTCATTTCAATTTACACATTACACAAAAATGAAAGACATGAAATGCAGACGCGAATTGATCCCGACCTCTATTCCTCACTTGAATGTTGTAGACATACTCCCGTTGGGCTAACGGGGTATTCTTCTAATCTTGAAAAATAGTTGCAAATTTTGGGTGAGTTTTGCGAACTCAGTGAGTGACCATCATTGATGGCTCACTCATAGCATAACATGTACAAATCACATTATCCCATTAACAATCATAATGAATCACATACAATTGATCAGTCATTTTGCAAATCACATTCCACACATAATACATTCAGAAATCATTCAACCCATGATAATCATTTCACATATTACATTTCATGTCATTAACAACCATATTGAATCTCACATATGA
>JANKOE010000206.1:84285127-84296355 GCA_026284465.1 Erythroxylum citrifolium | reverse complement strand
ACTTTTTATGCGAAAACATCCAATATTTATATGTATGCTAACATGATGCATGAGCAAGGAAATGCATTGTCTTACTTCCTCTTTGAGCTCACATGTACTGAACTTTCGGATCCTAACCCTTAATATGGGGACGAGATGTTACAGATTAGGAATAAGAAAGGCATGCTAAAGGAATCAAGGTAACTTAACTAAGTAAAGATCAAGCATGGTTTGAGTTACGATGACCGTGGGGCGTTGATTGGCTTAGTGGCTCCTAAGATTTTTTTGGTGAGACTAAGGACGAAATAATACTCAAATGATGGACCATGGACGAAAACACTAGACCATGGGCGCACATTGGTTGGACCACACGTGAATTGGCTCAAAACTTAGCTAACCTTTACCTTCGAATAAGATCATAGGTGATGTGGCAAAGTTAGTAAGATGAATCATCAAGAAAGTGGGATGACGTGGCAAAGAACATGGATGAAGTATCTTGTAAGTATTTTACAAATGTTACTTTAACTTAGGAGTGACATAGTGGTAAGTCATGTAAACCACTCACTATAATAGTGCCTAAAGTAGTTGGGGGTGTTAACCACCAACTAAGTTAGTGGCTTAGTGGCCTTGAGACTACTTTCTTGTATTTTTACCCTACAAGTCTCCTAAAACTTATAAATAACTCATTTAAGCAAGACTTCATTTATTAGACAGAGTTGGAGCTTTGTATCATTTGTATCAATTATGAGTAATATAAAAGTTGACAATTTTGTCGTAAAGTTGTGTGCATCTTTCTTTTCTTATTGTTGTCAATTCTATTATGTTGGCTAAGTAAATTTTGTGGTTTTACTCTATTTTTATAGGAAATGCCTTAAAATAAGGTTGAATTGAGTTGCCAATTTGAATGGACTTTTAGGAGACCAATAATCACTTTTCTCCACCATAAAAGCCTTTTCAAAGAAAAATGGGTGTTTGACTGTAAAATAAAAAAGTACTTCTTTAATAGATATGACTTTTTTGAAAGTCAAAATACAACTTTTTAAAAATCTTAAATTTGGAGCTTTTAAAAAAAGTATCTCAAATGACTTTTTCAGGTAAATTTTTCTGATCAATTCATGAGCTTATTTTTAGTCTCTTTTGCCCTTATATTTTACATATAATTTCTACAATACCTACAAACTCATCTTTCCGTTTATGATGTATTTAACTATTGACTCAACTTGAATATTTATTTTGGGATATATATAATATTATTTGACTTTTTATATGTTTTAATATTTATTTTTGATATTAGTTTATTTATTTTATAATCCATATAAAAGATTTGGTTTGATATATTTTCATTTATGTTTTACATGATTTAAAATTATATAATAATTAATATATTGTATTTAATATACTTTAAATAATATTTATATTTTATTTTTTCAAAATAAAATATTATTAAAATTAAAAGCAATTTTTATTTTTAGGTTGTCAAATAATCTATCGTATAAACTCTTAAAAAAAACTCTTTTTAAATTAAATAATCAACTGATTTTGTAGAAAAACTTATCTAAAAAAATCTAAAAATAAAACTTTACTGGCAAATACTCAACTGGTATAAGCCCAACTCTATCGCCAACCTCCAATTCTTCCCTCGTATTCACCGAAAATTATGTCATCAAGTGTGTAACGATGGCTTAAAATCTCATACCTTGGCGTTGGATTGTACTAATCGGAGGGGTTTTTCATTTTTCCTTCACTTTCCCACTTTCCCACTAACACAGACACCGTGCCAGAATAACCCTTTGCCCTCATGTTGCTTACTGTTCTCGACATACCCGATTCGTTTCCCTTCGGAACCTCTCCTGAGAAAACCCGGTAAAACCCAGATCGAATCCGGAACCAGAAATGGATTTTGTGGAGTTGGAGGCGATCGAGAGCCTACGATGGTCGTGGAACGCGTGGCCCACCACGAAAAACCAAGTGTCCTCCCTTGTAATGCCACTAAGCATCATGTGCACGCCGTTGATGCAATCTACAGAGCTTCCTGTTCTTCCTTACGAACCCTTAACATGCACTGCCTGTGGTGCCGTACTTAATCCCTACGCAAGAGTAGACTATCAGTCTCGCATTTGGTGCTGTCCCTTCTGTTATCGGAAAAACGCTTTTCCGATTTCTTATTCCGGTATTGGCGAAACCAATCTTCCGGCTGAGCTTTTCCCGACTTATAGTACGGTGGAGTATAAAATCGATAAGATCGATATGAAATTCAGTAGTAGTTCGCATCCGAGTTTTGGTTGGGCAAATGGGTTGTCTTCCTCCAGTGGATCGCTATCGTCCATGGCTTCATTAGGGTCTCCGAGAGTGAGTGGTGTTGGGGAGGTGAGGGGGTTGGCGCCGGCGTTTGTGTTTGTGGTGGATGCTTGTACGACGGTGGAGGAGCTGGTGGCGGTGAAGAATGAGTTGTTGTTTGTTGTCGAGCAGTTGCCTCAGAATGCGTTGGTGGGGTTGGTTGTGTTTGATTCTATGGTTAGGGTTTATGACTTGGGTTTCTCGGAGTGTTCTAAGGTTGTTGTGTTTCATGGTGAACGTGAAGTTTCTTCAGAGCAGGTAGTTCTTTAACATTAGCTTAATCTCCCATTGCAATATCAAATTTTGGTGTTAAGTTGCTAATTGGTGCATCCCAGGTATTTGAACTTTTAAGAGTTTAATTTTAACATTAACATTCATAATGGTCAAGGCCCTTTTAGTGGTTTTTCTTGCATTAATGTCATTATCCTTATTTGTGCCTTGCTCTTTATACCGAGATAATGATGATCATGACGGTAATGATGGTATTTTGTAGTTAAACATATTTAGGCTTTCCCTTAAAATTGCAGATTCAAATGTTCCTAGGCATATACAGCATCAAACAGCAAGTTGGAAGAATGGCAGTTGTCCAAAAGCAAGGGTTTTTGCTACCTATTTGTGAATGTGAATTTAATATCACCACTGCTATTGAAGAGATGTGTGCTTTGGCACCACTTGTCCCCGGCCATCGTCCTCAGAGATGCACTGGAGCAGCAATCTCAGTTGCGCTTGGACTGCTGGAAGGATTATCAGTGAACACAGGCTCGCGGATTATGGTCTTCACATCTGGACCTGCCACTCTGGGCCCTGGAACTATAGTGCAGTCGGATCTCAGTGATTCCATCAGAACACACAGGGACCTTGTCAATGGATATACGCCATTATATACAAAATCTTGCAACTTCTACAAAAGGGTGTCACAGAGATTATCTGACGCATCTGTTGTTCTTGATTTATTTGCTTGCTCTCTAGATCAAGTTGGAGCTGCAGAGCTCAGAGTTGCTGTTGAGAAATCAGGTGGTTTCATGATGTTAGGGGAGTTATTCGAGTCTGAGCAATTCAGAAAATGCTTGCGGCACATCTTTAGTCGTGATGAAGAGGGGAATTTGAAGATGTATTTTGATGCAACTATTGAGCTTGTGACTACTAGAGACGTAAAAATCTGTGGAGCACTTGGACCTTGTATTTCTCTTCGGAAGAAGAATGATTTAGTGAGTGATCGTGAGACAGGGGAGGGTGGCACTTATATATGGAAGCTGGGTACATTAACTAATAAAACATGCATAGCTTTCTTCTTTGAAGTAAGTGATGTGAAGGCCAATCCTGGTTCTGCATTTTTTATACAATTTGTAACACGTTATCGTTTTGGAAACATGGGAATCCGCAAACGGGTCACAACTGCTGCAAGAAGATGGGTTGGGAATAAGTCGCCAGAAGTCACTGCTGGTTTTGATCAGGAAGCAGCAGCTTCAGTTATGGCTCGGCTTGCCATACATCGAGCAGAAACATGTTATGCACGAGATGTCATCAGATGGCTGGATGATAACCTTATTTGTTTTGCTTCCAAGTTTGGAGACTATATTGAAGAAGATCCTTCCTCCTTCCGTCTTTCGTCAAACTTTTCTCTATTTCCTCAGTTCATGTACTATCTGAGGAGGTCCCAGTTTATTGATGTTTTCAACAGCTCTCCTGATGAAACTGCCTTTTTCCACCTGATGCTGAATCGTGAGGGAGTGGTGGGTTCTCTCATTATGATTCAGCCAACACTTTTTCAGTATTCCTTCGAAGGGCCTCCTGTTCCTGTCCTCCTTGATGTTCGATCCATCTCCCCAGAAGTGATTTTATTGTTCGACTCTTACTTCTGTGTGGTAATACATTATGGTTCTAAAATTGCTCAGTGGAGGAAACTTGGTTATCAGAAAGATCCCAAACATGAAAATCTAAGAAAATTGTTGGAGGCCCCCGAACTAGATGCAGAGCATTTGGTAACTGAAAGAATTCCAGTGCCTAAACTGATCAAATGTGACCAGCACAGTAGTCAGGCCAGATTTCTTCTTGCTAAACTGAATCCTTCAGTCACTCAGAATTCGACGTACACGGAGGGGTCAGAAATCATTCTCACCGACGACCTGAGCTTGCAAGATTTCTTGGAGCATTTGCAGACCCTGGCAGTAAAGGGTTGATTGAATACTGTATATACGCCGCATCCTTTTCAAAGGCTCCTTGTTCTTGCACCCATGACATGGAGAAGTTATTGTACATTGTGATCAATCTAGTGTTTTTATAGCTGTCTTACTAAAAATTCGACGCATTTCTGAGTGGGATAAAGGGTTTTCCTTTTTTTTTTTTCAATTCATGGCTTCTTCCAATTTTCTTCTTCCAATTTTCTCCTGTATAGGCTTAGTTGTTGTCCATTGAGTTGTGATTGCCAGAAACTTGCCTTTATATACTATGAACAGCTTTTAACTTATATATAACAATCTGGCTTTCTTCTTCTTCATGTAGTTTCTTCCTCTTCTTTTTTCTCCCCCTCTATTGTTCTTAAAGAGGCTAGTAAACAGGCAATCGAAATGAGGACCACCTATTTAAATTTAATTCCATAGCATTTATATCTAATTATTATGAAATCTTATATACTTGATAACTCTTTTATATGGTAAGAACAATTTAAATGGTTATGGTGCACATAATTATTTTTTTAATTCATCGAATTATATCATAACTTTATAAAGGAACAATTAGATATAAGTTGATTCCATCAAATGAATTTTGACTACACAATTTAACAGGAAGTTTGATGAGTTGGTGATAAAATATTTATTTTTACTATAAAGTTGTATTTTTAAAATATAAATATGATAATAATTGATCATTAAAAATTAATTAGTTACCATAAGCACTTGTAAAAATATCATTATAAATATAATAATAATTTTTATATTTATAAAAATATCACTGAAAAAAATAAAGCATTTTTCAGCTGATACACGTTCGTACATAATACAGAATATATATGTATAATAAACTGTAAGCACTAGTAACATTTAAGCATCAACAGATTAATTTTCTTTTGTGATTCCTCAAGAATGATATGGATAAGGATTGGTGATATAAAACCAACAAACATCTATGAATCAGTATACTGAATATAAGTTCTGACATATCTTGCTCAGTAAACTGTTTACAGTTTCCCACGTTTCAGGTTATGTGCCTGAAAGATATAGTTCTTTGCCTTTTGACAGTGAACTTGCCAACAACCTGCAGACCTCTTCATCCCATTCAATTCCTGGCATTTAATGCTTGTACACCAGATAGTGAGCTTATCACCACTAACTGCAAGGCAGGCAGCTTCAGGGTAGTTTCTTAAGTTAACACGACGCTCAATAGGGCTCGGGGACCTTCCAACAAAGAACCCTGACAAGTTCTTTCCCAATGATGACGCGGGATCTAATGAATAATTCAAGATCCGACCAGACCTTTGGAGCGAGCATAGGACATAATCAACACATACAACAATGCACAGGCAACTCCTGTTATGATCACCACCTAGCAATGCCCAAAGCAGAGAAGGATCACTGTTCAGTACATGCCAGTAAGTGGCAACTAAACCACTTAGTTAAAGTATCTTTGCTTACCCACTTAAACAAGTATCCATGGTTATCATTCCATGTATATGGAATATTCATGCCAAATATTCCAGCCACTAAAGAGTATACGGATAAGCACACAGTCCCTGAGCTCAGAAAGAGCTCTAACTGCAAAAGTTGAAAGAGAAGAAGATGAAAATGTTAAACTAACCATATCTTGAAGAGAAAACATAAAGGTTAAAAAGAAAAATGGTGAATACCTGAATCAACTGATTTCGATGATTATCAAGCTGCAGAATATTTCCAAACATTTCATGTCAGAAACTGAGCATGCATACTCAGAAGAAAATTTTAACCAATAAATTTTGAGCTTTGCGTACCTGAATATTAATATAATCCTCTGTGTCATCAATATACTCCCGCAACTGCATATGATAATATTAAGCAATTTCAATAGGAAAGGTCCCATTATCTCCTAGCAAGGCAGGTTCTAATGAAGAGAGAGAGAGAGAGAGAGAGAGAGAGAGAGAGAGAGAGAGAGAGAGAGAGAGAGAGAGAGAGAGCATAAAGCCATACTGTGGTCAATTTGTTCAAAGTACTATCAATCTGCATAAAGTAAGCCTGCAAGTATATGCTAAAAACAAGTTAGACATTAGATTCTAAAACCATTACACACAGATTAACACAGAAAATACATAGGACACCGCTAATAACCTCTAGTAACATTTCAAGCTCCTCAACATCATTCTCATCTCCACGAACTGTTGCCACACTTGCTCTGCTTGCTCGAGAAATTTTTGAACCAATGGTGGGGGAGGCAGAGAACCAATTGGGACCACCTGAACCGCTTACTGGGGAAGGTGGACCAGCCAGCTTTCTTGACAAGTAAAGGTCAGCCATATCATCATCATCATCCAGTAGTTGCTCTAGTTCATCTCTGACCTATGACCAAACACTGACTATACAATTAGTTTGCTTGTAATATCAATAAATTAAGGGAAGCCTACCCATGTTAATAGACCAGGTTAATTCATCTTGATTCAAATCATCTCTTCAGCAAAAATATACTTTTACATCACATACATTAAAAGAAGACCTTAATCCAAAATAATTTCACCAATGAAAGGTCCAACATCAGAGATCCCTCATCTTATCCCCCACATTACTCATGTAGCAAGTAAAAATTCAACAAATTAATTTTCCAAAGGGCACATGTTGATTAATTGTAGTACATCAAACTCAAAAGGGGTAGTCACATAAAAAGGTCATGAATAAAAAACGAAACCCTGTATGATACATTACTATACAAGCACCACTTGCCAGTAAGCAAACCTTTTGAACACGAGCAGTCAACCTTGTCATTGCACTCTTCAATTTACGAACTCTGTCCAAGTTACGGCTACTGATCTGCACAGTTGGGTACAGAAATGACAACCACTAACTTTACAAGGTTCAAAAGCAAACAACTTTTAAGGAATTTCAAACTTATAAGAAAATAATCAGAAAAAGTACATATTAAAATGGGGATATAAAGGTAGAATGGAAGTTATTCAGGTGACCAAGCAAAGACTAAGAGCAATCATTTCGAAAGCAAATGAGGCCTGCACCATAAGAACACCAGAAATAAAGGAGAAGGCATCAAATCATAGCACTTCAGTTGATTACCACAATTTGCACAAATATTGAATTAAAGACGAAGAATAGGATAGTTAATGTAAAAAGTCAAAGATATATAAAGAACATTAAACAAGTAAAAAACAGAAAAATGTATCCATTAAAGTTAGGAAAGTGCATATTTTTTCCCAGACGCTCCAATGAAGCAGAAAGTCCAAGTCAAGAAAGGGGCTATACACTCATTATGGGAAAACATATTGGTTAATGGAAAAAGTTGAGGCAAAACCTTAAATAGTAAAACGCTAAGCCCACTAGTAGAATTAAGAAGTGTGGCATTGCGATATCTTAATTAAGCATCAAACTTGGAGCCAACATAATGCTACAACACATTACCAAGTTGGATTTTGGTAATTTGCTCCTAGATCTTTCACTCAATTCTCAAACATTAGGAGAATAAACACTTTTCCCGCTTCATCATATATTTGTATTAGAGGTTTTTAGCATAACTGGATCTCATTTCATTAAAGGCAACAAGAGACTTACTTTGGAGGTAAGCTCATCTAAAGCAGGATAAGCAGCGGTCTCAAGTTCTGTTGTTCGTGCAGCTAGAAAACTACATATGGCTTCCAAAGCTACCTCCAATGCCCTGAATTCGAATGGAGACTCTGTTTTGCATAATTTAAATTTATCATAATATCAATGAAACAAGTTGATGAAACAAACATTCAATAAATATGTCATGTGTCGTCATAAGAACACCGTTCAATATACCTGATTTACTACTGTTTTTCTCAAGAAGCTTATAACAGTGCTAGAATTTTGTTTCTTGTATATGAATAATACTCATTGCACTACTAATAAGTATTATGCTCTGTCATTATCTTTTCTACAAAGACTACTAGTTCTATGTAAACGCATCTCAATGTCAAATACCAAAAAGATTTAAACGCTAATAAACTAATAAACAATCCACTATCAAGCGGATCATAATTTTCTGCTCAAGTCTCCCTGGAATGACCAAAAGATGGCCTTGCTACAATTTGATTTTCTTGGCTTGCTTTACAATGAGTTCTACTTTATTTAACCAAAGCAAAAAGGAAAACATGGGATTCAATAGTGTGAGGATTGTACATGATGAAGAAAACAGGATACTTTATTGATCATACATGAGAATTGAACAATTTATTTACAATTGAAAATAGTTGCATACCATCATCTTCACCAGCTTCAGCATCATTTTGTCCTCCAGGATACTCTTTACCATTTCCTTGACCCTGGCGAAGAGCGTTGTCGGGAGGTAATCGCCTTTGAAGTTCCTCAACTACAGGAATAACATTTTCATCCAAAGGATCTCGAAGCAACACCTACAAATCATACGAAGAATGGAAATAAAAAAACCCCTACAAAATAAAATAAAATCACCGATTTCTTGAAGATAAAATAAAAGGGGTGTGAATACATTAAATGCCAGAGTAAGCATATGGAGCAGTCAATATGTTCATTTCAGGTATCATCTTCCGAAATCTAAACATGAAAAGTCAACTTCAATCACCATATTTCTATTGTCTGTTGGTATCCTAAAATATTTTCAAGCAAAATTGTACTATACTAAACCCATAAGAAGACACTTCGGGAAGGCAGGAATCATCAGCTAATTATCACTTCCCTTTTAAGTTCCCACATCCGTTTCCTTCTGTAAGAACTCAAACCATTGCAAAATGACAACAATACATGCATTATCCAATGCAAACAAAAAGAGAAGTAAAGAAAAAACCACTGACCTCCTCAGAAGTAATAATAGCTTTGATATGCTGCAAAACAAAAACACACAATTGAGCACAGACACAAAAATAACGGAAAACACAGAGAAAGAATAAGAATAAACCAAAAAATAGAAACAATAGAACCTCCAAATTCAATACGATAGCCCTCTCACGGCCAAGGATGGTGGAGGGATAAGACAACAAGGGGTCGAGAATGCGGAGATCACGCGCGTGAATCTGCACGCGGTGCATGATAGCGTGCTTGTCAGCGTCAAGAACGGTGCCTTTTCCAGTCGAGTCGACGAGAATCCAGCTCCTACAGGGCTGCGCCTTCTTCTTTACCGTCGCCACAATCATCCCTGATGGGTCAGCCGGCACAACGTGCCCGTCTCTGGCCATGATGATTGCTGCCGCGACACAATTCACCGGAACAACGATTAATCTCAGTAAAAATATCACATATCCGCCGCAACACAACCTCTTTTTTTGTTGTGTAAAAGCAAAAAACCCAATCGGGTTGGAGATTGGAGAATCTCTTGTTTACAATTACACAACTCTACTAGGAGAGAGGCTGCGAATTGTATGTCTCTCCTGTATGGCTCTCCGACGCTTTAAAAGCACGGTTTATTTGTCCTTTTTTTTTGTTTTTTTATTTATCACCAAAAATAAAACAAAATGAGGATGTTATGTACTTTCTAGGGGCACCCTCAGTCGGGAACTCGTAAGAAACCTGTCATGCATTCAATTCACCTTTTCGTACTTAAACATTTCCAAAACTGTAAAATATTACTCCCTCTTGTTTTGTCTTATAAAATTTTAATTATATATTTTACAAAATTTACGTGAAATTTATACGAGACTTACATAAATAAATGATTAAAATTTATTAAAAACACCATAATAATAATAAAAAATCTAGACTCTTTTTGTTGACATTCGATGAGGTTTTTTGCATTATTTTTAATACTAAATAAATAATAAGAACTGTAACTTCAATTCCGTCATGTCCTATTCGTAACAGAAAATAAAATATGAGTGAGAACGACGGATCGATGACGATTGGGGGAGAGAGAGAGTGTGGCGTACAGTAAGAAAGCAATAATGAGAAAGTAATTGACAGTAAAATGGTTAAATTAGGAATTAAAAAAGTGACAGAACATTGCTGCGTACTATGGTTTGATAAACAACAATTTTTGATAAAGCTACATCCCTTGAAGGAGTGGCCTGGTTATGGTGAGGTAAGGATTCTCCTGAATCATGTACGAGCGTGCTATTCGCACTTCTTAACTCAAAGTCAAGATTTATTATAATCTAACCGGGTTCGGTCTGAAACCAACTCGTTTTTAAAAAAACTATTTTAAGGTTAATAATGCGTTGAATTAAATCAATAGATTTTAAATTTTGTTTAAAATAATACCACTTTGATTTATTTTTAAAAATAATATTATTTCAATATTATTTTTTTAATTTTAAACAACGTCATTTTTAAAAGAAAATTTGAATTAACTTCTAAATAAAAATTTAATTTAAAATTATATTAACTCAAATCTAACATATTATGCCGAATCTACTCCCCGTCCTTACATCATTTATCATGCTTAGATTGGTGACGCTTGGATGTGTACTTACTTGTTTCGCATCTCCACCATGACATATTGAAAAAACTATATTTATATTGATTTAACTAGCAACAATATTTATCTTTTGAGTAGATACTAGATAATTTGTTAAATGAATCCTAATAACTTATAAAATATATACTTTAAGTATAAGTTATTATTATGATTTTTTATTAATTAATTTTAGATATTATTTTAAATTAAACTTACTTAAATATATACGAGACTCTTTTAAAATAAGTTTGATAATGATGTACGTCTTTGTGCTATGGTTGATGAGTATGGCAGGTGGGATTGGTCTCAATTCCGCAGCTACGTGGATGATACGGTGG
>JANKOE010000206.1:84265953-84285027 GCA_026284465.1 Erythroxylum citrifolium | reverse complement strand
TTGTTCCCTTCTGCACAACTTGATTCGCAAGTTCATGAGCTTTGATCCACAAGAGTCAATCACTGAAGATGAAGAGGAGAGTGAGGAAGATGAGAGTGAAGAAGATGATGAAATGGAGTACATTACACAAATTAGTCCAACTGATGAGTGGATGACATTCAGGAATAATATGGCAATCAACATGTATAATAGATGGACAACTAGATCCAATGACAATGATGTATATTAGTAATTTAAGATATGTTTGTTTCATATGCTCAGTAGATTGTTGAAATGTTTTGATTTTGATTAATGTACCTGAATGTTGAACATCTCTGTTTGTTAACTATTAGTAATCTTTCAGTTATTAGATTACTTTTGAAATGCACCTATGTGAACATCTCTGTTTGTTTGATTATATGTTTGTGAGTTATCAGATTACATATGCATGCTTTAAATTTTTCAGCAAAGCTATTTTTGTTATATGTTATTTCTTTTATAACTCTTACATTGTCATTCTTTTATTAGGAATGACTATGGTTGCCCGTGGGAGGGGAAAGAATAAGCAGTATTGGAATGATAATGAGGTTAAAGCTTTGGACAACATTTTGCAAGAACTAGCTTGCGATCCTTTACGGAAAGTAGATGGGGGATTTAAGGACAAGTACATGGTTGAAGTGCACAAGATGTTGCTGAGCAAGATTCCCAATTTTGATAAGGATGTCGATCCCCACATTGACTCTAAGATTGAATGGTTAAGAAACAAGTACAGTCCAATTTTTGGAATGTGTATGCAAAGTGGTTGTTAGTGGGATGATGTTAAACATAAGATCAATTGTGAGAAACAATGGTTTGATGAATGGTGCTTGGTAATGTAGTGCCCCCTTATCCTAGGGTACATATCGGGACGTCCGAAGGACATTCCAGTACATAACATATGATATTGGCACGCTACGTTTAATCACTGCATTCACTTACACGGCATCAACTATTTTTATCCTCTTATGAACATCATTAAGAAAGTCACCATATTTTAAAACCCAAAATTTCCTCATTTCATTTCATAAAAATCGAAGATCTACAGTCTATCTTTCAACATTTCGTACATGTACATCATTATAGCCTAATACAAAAGTGTTATATGAAAGAGGGAATAAACAAAATCTATCTAATCTGTCCAAAAGTTGACCAACTTTTAAGCCATGACTTCGCTCCCAATCACAAGTTTACACAACTTGTAGCGTCTCTCAGTAGCTAGAGTTGCCTCTCGGTCCTCAAAAGTCAACGTTGTAATTTTAGTGAGTTTTGCAAACTCAATGAAATAACCATCATTGATGGTTCACTCAATTCATGCATCACATCAATACATGTAACAATTTATTCACATCTTTGCATAATTAATCACATATCACATTCTCACTTAAGGATAAGCAATTTTGCATTTCAATCAATCAAACATATTTATTAAAATACATCTGAAATGCTCATGTGGCTCTTTTAAAAAAAATTTCGTTGTTGTGACCGAGTGCTTAAACTGTCCCGTATCTATTGTGGATACCGGCTCATTTATACTGTCCCTTATTCGTTGGGGATACAGGGCTCATTTTACATAGTAAGCCTTTGGCTCTTAATCACATTTGGAGCTTTAAGCTTATTCTTGGTAGCTACTCAAGTCACAACACTCAGTAATTCAAGCATAATAAAATCAAACAATTAATTGAGTAAGACTGTCTAAGTTACTCACTAGTCGCTCCCGAAGCTGCTGCTTTGAAGTTCCGGCAACGTTTGGAGGTTGACATTCTAGTTGCTCCTCTATATCACAAAATATATGCATATCACAATTTGGCACAATTGTAAGTATTTGAAAAGGCACATGTATGTATATGAAATATGCACAATGCATGTTTATGGCAATCTCGGGTATTTATCCATTAGTTTCGTCACAAAATCTATCCCATATTAAGACTCACCTAAGTGTAATTTATACTTAGGTTTATACCTCAATAAAATCATTAAAAACACAATTCATAACTCATTGAATCACCTTTAGATTTTTCCCAAAAACTAACTTTCGGGTCTACTGTTCGGGATCATTTAGATAATGAAAATGAAGTAATTTGGTCATACTCTCTTAAATTTCTTCCTCTAACTATCCTCTAAACAATCTTTCTCATCTCAGACCATCATCTTACAACTATTTTTTTTTTGGTAAATCATCATCTTACAACTGTTCCTCAACTCTAATTTCATTCTTTTGGTCATCTCTAAAAACACTCACGTATTCACATATATGCATACACCCACAGTGAAGAGAAACGGAACATATAAAAAAATTGTCTTTTATAAATTTCTACACTAATCTCATATACATTTTAATTGTTCTATCAACTCCAAAATCATTTCTACACTATCTTTTAACATTTTTATCATCAAAACCAAAAATCCACATATCCACATTTTCATCTTTTATTCACAGTGAACATGAAAAATGTTTAATTTTCTCTTATTCATGATAGGACAATAAATCACCATTTTTGTTTCATAAAATAAAAACTCTGAAGGATTAACAAGATACTCACTTGATAAAACTCCAAAATCTTCAAAAACTCCAAGAAGCCCTAACTTTCATGCACCCACGTACATCATCTTGAAGGTGGTTTAGCTTTGGTTTTTCTTAATGTAAAGGGAATCGATAACGAAGTTGGAGTAACAAAAGGTAGATGAAAGCAAGATATAACTCTAGTGAAGGTTTCGATGAATCAAAAGTCCATAAAGGAAAAAGCTTGTAAAAGATAGTTTTGAAGAAAAGACTAAGTCAAAAAGTAACTTAGTCTTTCAAGTATATAAAGAAACGTGAAATGGGTCTGTTAAGTCAAGAAGACTTCAGTTCTTCTATTGATTTTGATGAAAGTCAAATAATAATAATAATAATAGAATAGTGTGAACCGTTTTGATGAATTTGTTAAGTGCGCAAATAAATATATGTGGCACAATTCATCAAATCAAGACGATACTTAAGTAAAAGCTGAATAAGATGAAGTGCCTAAGTGGATCAGACGAAGTGATCATGTCACAGACGGATCAGACAAATTGATCAAGTCTCAGACAGATCAGATGAATTGATCAAGCCTCAGATGGATCAGACGAATTGAAGAAGTCTCAGATGGATCAGACGAATTGACCAAGTCTCAGACGGATCAGACGAATTGATGAAGTATTAGACGGATTAGACGAATTGATCAAGTCTCAGACGGATCAGACGAATTGATCAAGTATGAGATGATCAAATGAAGTTTAAGTTTGAGATGATCAGACGAAATGTAAGTCTGAGATGATCAGACTAAGTGCTTAAGTCACAAATGGATCAGAAGAAGTGCTTAAGTCACAGATGGATCGGACAAAGTGCTTAAATCACAAATGGATCAGACGAAGTGCTTAAGTCACAGATGGATCATATAAAGTTAGACGCATCTAAGCAAGGTGATGTAATCAGACGAAGTAGACACATCTAAGCAAGGCGATATAATCAGACGAAGTAGACGCATCTAAGCAAGACGATGTAATCAAACGAATGTACTAGAACGTCAGTTAATCGGAGTTGGTTACAGGACTCAACTAGTAACAGAATCTAGAAGATTTTAAAGATTTGTATCTTATACGATTTAACACAATTAAGCTTTACTCCATATGTCTCTAAAAGTTTCAATATCATCTTCTCACAAATTTTAAAGTAATCTATGAAGTTTTCAAAGTTATTTTTAACAATTCTCTAATATCATTTGATTCCTATTTCTTTTTTCCATACATCAATTTACTTGCCAATTGTCATTTTTCCTAGTACAATAAAATTCAACAATTTCGAAAATTATTCCTAAAATTCACTAGAATTCAAAATTTACAATTACACTCACCAATTAAATTTTTGATACAACAATTTCACAAATTCTCAATATTATCACATCAGAATTAAATTATACCTAGAATTATCCATGAATGCATGTGCAATTATTTCCACATGCAAAAAAATTCACTATTTATTTGTATGCGTATATCATATAATGCATGAGTATGCAATGCAGTTTTGCTCCAACTGTTGCTTCCACATGCTCTGCCGTCTTTCTTTTGTTATTTGGCCATAAAAAACAATGTAAAAATACCCTAATCATAACAATGTAAAACACCTTAATCACTTTAATCGTAACAATATTTATTCAACATACTCTAAAAATGTTCCAAATTAATATGTAAATTATTAATCTATCATATTAAAATAAAAATTAGTTACTTAATTAATTTAATTAATAGATAATAGTAATAAAGTATAAATGCAATATTAACCATTAAATAAAATTTTTAATTAAAAAATGAAAATTAAAATTAAATTAGAAAACAAAAATCAAATATAAAAAAATACAACAAAATAATATGAATGAAACTAAACGACCACTTCTTTTTTCATTATTGTCGAGATAGATTGTAAATAATATGAGTGGTACTTGATTTTGAATAATTATTTCTGGTACCATTAGCTCGTGAATATATCAAGTAAACGTTAAAATGGGTTTTGAATAATCAGTTCAAAATATACATAGAAGCCAAACAAATAAAAAAGAAAGTTGCAAATATATACACACTAAATGAGTATCGGTCATTGTCTTAAGACTCTAACACTGTGTATAGCAATCTAAGATGTAAAGGAAACGAGAGTAAATTTAAATGAGGAAATGAAAGAAAAAGAAAAGAAGTGAAATTTAATTTCCTTCGTTTGGATTAGAGTTTCTTAAAATAAGTGAGAGGAAATAGAATTTTCATTGTTTGGATATATAGATGGAAAAGAATGAAAATTAGGTAATAATATATAAATTTGACAAATCTGCCCATGCATATAACTGTTTGTAAAAATTCATATTTTTCGACACGTATGTGATTTTTGGTTAGAACATCCAAAGTCTTCAAGAGCATGCAAATCCAGTTCACTATTTTTCAAATGAAATTTGAGCTCTATTTAACACCTAATTAGAAACCAATTTCGAAAAATATGTAAATTGAAGATCGAGATTGAGAACATACCTGGTGTCTGTGGGAGAAGAAAAAAAGGTGGGAGAAGAAAAAAATGCCGGGAGACTGCAGGAGAAAAAAAAGTGGAAGACAATAGGGTAGGAGAAAATTAGTCTTTTATAAAGAGGTATTTTAAAAGGGTATTTTTGATAAAATTGTGTCAATTTTTTTAATTCCCCCCATTTCCATCCACTTTTGGACGGAAATTTTTTTTGATTAAGAGGTCAATTTTGAGGTTTAATTTCCCTCTCTTTACTTTCCTTTCTTTAATTAATTAATTAACCATACAAGGGAAATTTAATTAATTTCCTTTCCATTACTCCCAATTCATTTCCATTCCCTTGAAACATACACAGTGTAAAGCAAAACAACATCGTTTTGTCGAGAGAAGAAATATTTTAAACATAAATAAAACAATGTCGTTTTGCAACAAACAAAACGATGCCGCTTTGTTTAGATCACTATGTGGCCCACGGGCCATGGATCGGGCTGCTCAACTCTAGCCACAACCTGACCCGCCCACCTTGGCCGGTGGCCCGTGGCCCACTCGCGGCCCGAATTTCCACAGACCATTCCCAGTCAACCCATGGGCCGGTTTGACCGGGCCAAACCTGTTGAGCCCGGACCGAGCCAGGCCAAGATGGTGGAACTTGACATCCTTAATGATAATAGGGTTAATGTGGATGAAGAGGTAAAATATTATTTTGATTCATATGACAATTACAACTATACAAAAAAGATAAATTATATGTCAATGAGAAGGAGATACATAAATTAATTTCTTGTCAATTCAACCTTTGAAAGAAAAATATTAAAATAAAAGTATGTTAGAAACAATTTTTCAAAGATTTTTTTTACTGAAATTATATATTAAAATAAAAATTATATAAAACAATTTTTCATTTGGTTAATGCTCAAGGAGAGGTTGCTTACCAATGGCGAGCGGCAACGTAGGGGACTTACTGAGATTGACACTTGCAGCCTTTGTGGCTCTAGCCGAGAGAGTCTTATACATGCCGTTCGGGATTGCCCGTGGGCTCGTACGGTGTGGCTTAAAGTTATACCTCATTCTATGGTTAACAGGTTCTTTACTAGTTCTATCAGTGAATGGTTGAGTGATAATCTTATTAATGCTTTTAGAATTGCTTCTGTGGATTGGGATTGGCCTACTTGCTTCGGTATTCTTTGTTGGAAAATTTGGAAAGCTTGCAATTCTTTTGTTTTTGAAGGTGTTAGTACAGGTCCGGAGGCTATCGTCATTCAAGGACAAGGGTGGGCAAAGTAAGTGAAAGCTTCGAGTCTGAAACCGGGGCGTAGGGCTGCTGCTGTTCCGTTGCAGGTCTGCTGGCGGCCTCCGACGTCGGGATGGACCAAGCTGAATGTGGATGGTGTCGTCGATCCGTTGACTGGGGTTGCTGCTGCGGGTGGTGTTTTACGCAACCCTAATGGTTCGTGGCTAGCCGGTTTTGCTCACACTCTTGGAATCTGTTCGGTTACGAATGCGAAACTGTGGGGCTGCTCGATGGCTTACAACTCGCTTGGAGTAGGGGTCTCACCAAGGTCGAGGTTGAAAGTGATAACATGTCGGTGATTCAATGACTCCATAACCCTGCTCAGGCGAGTACGGACAATGCACTCATCTGTAGCATTAGGGATTGGCAATTGGCAAGTCACGATTCATCACGTTTTTCGAGAGAGAAACGTTACAGTTGATGCTATGGCTCGGATCAGACCTGAGGTGTCTTTGGGTATGATGGTTTTTCTACAGCCCCCGGATGTTATAGTGCAAACTCTCAATAATGATCGCATGGGTGTTAGTCACACTCGGCACATTAATCCTGTTATTAGCTCTAGCTAGTTGTTAGCTCTTCTATTTACCAAAAAAAAAATCCTACTCAGAGGAAAGATATTGTTAAAGATTTGATTGACAATAGCATTTTGTTGAGGTGTTTAATGTAAGTTTTGGGCTTGCATTGTGTCGTTTTTTGTATTGAAAAATGATAAGTTTTGTAATACTTGGCAACTGGGATTTTATGATTATTATTGATGCTATTCTGCAGATAATTGGGTAAAGATACTATTTTGTGTGTTGTTAAACTTTGTGGGTCACGGATTACGTAGATGTTGTGGGCTGTTCTTTCTGGGTTGAGGGATAATTTATGTTGCTGCGTTTTTTGAACGTCTATTGAGGAGTCTTTGCAGTTGCATATTCTCCATCTCTTGAACGATAATAGTGGGCTATACAGAGGGTTGAATGTGTTGATTTTTGCAGCTGAGTTTTCTGATATATGCTTGAATTTTTTGTGGCTATTTTATTATTCATGAAGTGTTAGCTTTGTTTATTGTTGAATCGTTCATCGTGTGTGATTTGGCTGCTGCAGATTCTCCAATTTTTGAACAATAATTGAGGGTCATCTTGGTGGTTTAGTTTGTGAAATTCGGCAGCTGGTTTCTCTAGTAGTTAGCGTGATTCATGTGAGGCTATTGATTGTCGATGGAGTGTTGATTTTTGTGGTTGTATTTTGTGATTTGTTGTGTGCGAAACTCCAAATGTTTGCATGATTTTGGCAGCTGATATTCTTGATCATTTTGGTGATTTTTGTTGGATTGATTGGAAGTTGATCATGTGTGTTTTTGGTGGTTGTTGATAATGGTTGTGGTCTACGTAAAATTTCAGCAGTCATTGTGAATTTTGCAACTCCGTTATTTGCAATATTTCGGTAAAGAAATGTTTATTTTGATGATGATTTTTTCATATTGGAGCGCTGTGTTTTCTGTCTATTGTGAGGAAATTTTTGAGCTATCAACGATAGTGGTTTTTGTGAAAAAACTTCTAGAAGCTTTGGTGTTTTTGCAACTTCATAGCTTATAACGATTTCAGAAGAAAGATGTTTGTTTCGTTTGTGACTTTTCGCCTGATCTGTGTGAGATGGTCCAATGACAATATTGAAACTTTATAGCAGATTTTTTAAAAAAAGTCAACTTCTTATTCTTTCGTTGATGAAGTTACATTGTTAGAGAAATTGTTTTCTTTTTCAAGTATCTTTGTATATATTCGTCGTTTTCTTCAATCATTTGAGTTATTTTATTTTCGAGACGTTCGTACTATTGAGTGTGATTTACTTTCACGGATAATGAAAACGTGAGATAATGTCGAAGATTAGGTGAGTTGTCTCTGTAATACCTTGAGTAAAACTATTGTTGTATCACACGTGAAAGTAATTAAACTAAATGATGACCTTACAAACGTAAATAAAGCGTGGAGAACTGTGTTAATTATCAAATCTTAAGTGCTAGTTTATTTTGGTTTAGTTTTTCTAATTTATTTTGAGTTTAATTTTCCTGTTTTCGTTTGTGCTAAAATCATATGCAGGTGAATCAGAATTTTTGCGAAACTAGTCTTTCAAGTTTCTCAATTATTAATTCAACTTTAACTACAGTAGCTGAAATATGTATTATTTAATAAATGAAAATTTTTAATTAATTTATAAAATCAAATCACTTAATATTACAACACAAAGATAAATTTTTATTCTTACTCGGCTAATTACTAAATATGTTCGATGAGTTACAGTTTCCACGATTCAAGAGATGAGTCCCCAAAACAGCAGAGATGGTGCCTCCCAACACCAATATTTAAATGATTATTTAATTAATTTAGTTAAGTTATTCTAATAATTAATTAGCCTGAAAAATATTGTATAGGAAGAAATTAATTGGTATCTTTTATATTATTCTCAACCCCTTTACTCTTAATGTTATAAAAAGGTATTTATTGAAAATAATTTGTGAAAAACTAATTTGTAATAGTTAATAACATAATATCTAATTAATAGATAAAGTTAAATATTTCTTCGTTAAAGTCAAGATACTTAATATTTATTTTTATAATTTGTAGTGTAATTTTATTGTAATTAAGATATTTTCCAGAAGAAGTTACATAGGGAGTTGATACAGTTCATGCTAATTATTTTATAAAAAGAGATTGAGTTAAAATTTTATTATTTAACATTTTATTACTATTATCTCAGTATATTTTTCATAAATAACTTAAAATTTATGTAAGTTTAAGATGTTTTAAATTTAATGTACAATTATTAAATTATATTGTTTTTAAAATATTTTAAAGCCAAAATTTAAAATAATTATACAAATAAATTAAATAATTGTCATAATTATTATTAGTAATCAATATTAAATAACTAAATATAATATATTGTTTAATAATAATACATATGAAAAATTACTAAAAAGTAAAATTGTTTTTTGTAAATTTTAATGATGACAATATAAAAAACTAAATTAGATATATATTTTTACTAAATTTGAAAAAAAAACTGAACAATCTCTAAATAAATAAACATTGAGCTGTACTAGCAACGAAAGAGGCTTAAAAAATTTACTTTTTATGATCAAATTTATTAAAAAAAGTTTTAAAATGTAAAATAGACAAAATATAAGCTCTGAGGTGAAAATTTTAAAAAATATTTTAAAAAATTTAATATATATACTGTGTTTATATATATATATATATTTATACTATTGAAATTCTATTAAGAATTAATATATTGCCAATCATTTTTTGTCTTTTGTTTTTGTTTTATTGTTGTTATTAGTTTATTCCTACTAATATATATATATATATATATATATACTCCCTCCTATTCAAAATAAGTGTCGTTTTAGAGGAATGCACACTTATTAAGAAAATTAATAAAATGTCTGATATACCCTTATTAATTACATGTTAAAATGCCTTGAAAATATAATCTGTATAATCTGTGAAATTAAGATGCGAGAGAAATTAAACGGTAATTTTTGAAGTAAAATCATAAATATGCATAAAAAGTCACAAATGACCCTTATTTTGAATAATTAAAATCTTCTGACAATTATTTTAAATAGGAGGGAGTAAGTATATATATATATATATATAGATATAGATATTATAAGGGTTTTGCACATTGGAGCGTGACTATTATGTATTATTATTATGTGTATTGTAGAAAATGGATTACGAGGAAAGAAAAAGAAAGCCTCGAATAGATCAAATGCAAAGTCATCAGTTCCTTGTCGGAATCGAACATCAACAATTAATAGTCCCCTCCATCTCCAGTTCTCCACCTCCCGCCTCCCACCTCCCACCTCCTCCCAAACCCAAAAGCATCAACTTCTTTTTCTCTTTCGTAATCAATCAATAAATCAACCCCACTTCGTATTTTTCTTCTCTCATACGCAATCGTGCTGATTTAAGGATTCTTTCCATCGCCAATCTTCGCCACCATTCTTGTTTCGTGATTTTTCTCGTGGAAGAAAAGATCTCGGGATTTGGTGTTCGATGTTTGCTTACATGCATCATGTGGGGTACGTGAATTAGTTCCGGGAGTCTCTTATGTTCCTCGTCGGCGTGTGGATAAACAGGCATTGGATAGGACAAAGAGGATGTTGAGCCAGGTGGTGATGGTTCAAAAAGAGAAGCTTGCGGCATGCATGACATGTCCTCTTTGCAACAAGCTCTTTAGGGACGCTACTACCATCTCTGAATGCCTTCATACTTGTAAGTCTCCGTACGCTAGTTTATACTTGATCTGTGTTCGTCATTTTATGTGGCTGATCGTGTTTTGATCTGGGATATGTGTATTTTTACGTAATTCCGCAAATTCTGTTTATTATTTAGAAAATTCCCTTTGGATGACTGCTTAGTTATCAATCATATAGTAATGTCATGTATTTTCGTTCATGACATGGGATTGTAATCGCTTGAGCACGAATGGTGCTTAGAGGAAAGGATTGGAGGTTTGTTTATAGTTGTTGGTGATTACAATTTGGTTTAATATGGTCTTTAATAAAGTAAACTTATCGAATATATTCTTCTGCTATGAAATGTTAAGAGGTAATGTCTGTGATATGGAATTCTGTAACTGAGTCGGTTAAAGGTTCTAAATTGAAGTGTCGTTGCATGCATTCAATTTATGCTAAAGGAGATTATTTTAGTCCAGTATTCCCGTTCTGTTTTGGTTTTAAAAGAAGAATTTCTTCAAACTCTGGTAATGGAGTATAATGTTGCCTCCCCCTGTTTAATTAAATCGTGGGCACCATAGATGTGAGCTATGTGGAATCCTTTTTTCTCTCTTCAATTCGGGTATTGGGGAACCAGCAATTACATGATGTCATGTCCTTGTTGATTCCTGAACAGTTTGCAGGAAATGCATATACAAGAAGATAAGTGATGAGGAGTGGGATAGCTGTCCAATATGTGGTATTGAATTAGGTTGTGCTCCACTTGAGAAGCTCAGGTATTTGTTCATCTTATCTTTCATCAAGTTTATGACATTTATGCCAAAGTCATACCCATTTTTCTCAATGCATGTATATGGTTACTAAAATCCATTGCAGTACCAAAATTCATCACAGACTTATCCCTGCTTTTGCATAGCATAGGACCATGTACATGTTCAACAAATCCACATGATTTGGTGACATCATTTGGTCGGAGACATTCAAAACAGAATCTGTCATGATTTATGTTTAGATTAAGCCCTTGATACTGTGGTGGATCTGATTGAATTTTCAGCTCGTTCTTCATTGATTGGCTTCTGGAGTGAATGCATAACTTTTGAGATATAGTTTCTCGAAAATGTTCCGTGTTTGAACTGTAATTCAATCTGTTGCCATGCCACATTTAGAAGGATAAGTCCAAAATTGAGATGCCATTCTGAGTTTCGGGACTTAGCAGACTCTGAAGTCTGTTTTAACTTGCTTGGCAAATAAACCACAGGGCAGACCACAATTTGCAAGATCTGAGGACTAAATTTTTCTCTTCCAAAAGTCAAATGGCTAAGGCGCCCAAGGTTGACTCCCCAGTTTCAGAAACTGTGGCCTTAGCTCCTTTACCAGCCAGAAGAAAGGAGAGATCTCTCTCGTCATTGGTAGTGGGTGCACCAAAAGTATTGGCCAAGTCCGTTCCCACTGGAAGAAGATCAAAATCTTTTACATCCAAAAGTCCTGTGTCACAAGGATCTCCTCCTCCCGTTGAGGACCCTGTTAATAAACTGGATGATTTGGAAGACAGCTTAAGCTCACCTGAGACCCTAAACAAACTCACAAAAACTAAAAGGCAGGTAAATGAGGCCAAAATCTTTAATGACTTATTTAATGATATCATGTCTTGTCTTGCAATCCTGAAAGCCATTTGCAGTTCCTTGATGTCTAAATGATTTTTATGTTATTGTAATCATGGTGCAGAATTCTTCTACTAATGAGTCATCCAAACGATGTGTGCGTAATAAGTATGATGAGGACAATAATGAACCGTGTGAAGAAAACATTGATTTGTGGAAACCCTTGAAGCGCCTCGTAGAAGCTGCAAGCAAAACGAAATCTACTGATTTTGATCTACAGGAAACCCCTGTCCAAATGGAGCTGCCTGAATCCCAAGAGAGTAATTCTCAAGTGCTTAAAGCCAAATTTATGGATCCTGCTACTAAGTCAAAGGTTAATGGTGATGAAAACAGCTCCATTATATCACAATCAGGTTCAATAAGACCAAGAAGGTCACGACAGAAAAGACCTGCTGTTTCTGAGGATTTACATATTCCAGCTCAAGCTTTAGTTGGGGCTAGCGGTAAATGTGACAGAAGATTCACACCAATTTGGTTCTCATTAGTTGCTTCAGACGACCAGTGAGATTTTGATTATTTACTAGTTACTACAATCCAATAATTAACAAGATTGAAGTTCAGGTTGTGTATCCTGCTTTGATGTCTTGACTTTTAATTGATATTGCAGGGAGGGGTACCCACCTTTGCCACAGATATCTTCATGCTACTTGAGGGTTAAGTGAGTGACATCATCCCTACTATTTTCTTTCTATTCATAACGGTGCATTGCTTGTGATCTTGTAGGTTTGACAGTGTTTATATCCTGTTTAGACAATATGTGTTCAGAAATTATTTTACTGCATTTGCTCTATGCCATGCTCTTGTCCATGGTAGAGAAGCTACATATTAGGTACTTGGCTGCAAAAATTCACTCTCATTACCATTTTTGTATAAATCACACAAAACACGTATTTCAGCAACCAAAGCAAATAGCGAGTAAATGTTCCTGGTAATTGATCATTAAAGTATAACCATCCTTGTTTCCCTTCAAAGTTCTGGCTCTTGAACTCTTCCGTTACCCTCTTTAACTTGCAGAAAATCCTTCTCTCCTTTGCATTTACTTTTCCGTTACAGCATGGAAAACTGTAGCACACACTGGATTTTCCGTACAATATTTCCTTGGGAATATAGTTTAAGTTACAAATTTGTCATATGAGGTCCTGAATTTTGTGTTGCTGGTAATGTTTTAGGGTTATAATGGGATGTTCTTGATTCTTTTATCTTGAGATGAGTTTTCCATTATATGAATAACCAATAAATGAATATGAGATAATTAGATGAAACCTTCCATTTTTTATTTTTTCCATTGCAAATATGGAATGTTGCTGACCAGTAGATAGCAATATTACTTTCCTGCTTTTATCTGTGTTTTTTACTCGTTATGGAAATGTCTTCACATTGGCTTGTCTTTTGCCAATAATTTCTATTAGACTTGTCCAAAAACTGCTGTACTATTGAGAAGAAATGTTGCCATAGTGGAATCCTCAATTATTTGACTTAGTTATGATAAGAATCCATTTGTTAAGAAAGAAAGGAACTAATATTTTGTTAATATCTATTTTTTTTTAAGATTGTAAATTTGATCCTGTTTAAGAACCTGAGAGGCAGATGCCTTTTTAGAACTGCTAACTATTATCATACAGACTCATTCAATCAATCTCTGTTTTCTGCTTTTCTAGGAGAAAGAGCACTGCAATGTGATGAACTATTTATATGAACTTTGCATAATGTTTCGGATCATTGGCATTGATGGTTATTTCGATTCTGATACTTAGGGACGGTTGTCTGCCAGTGTCATCTGTTAAGAAGTATATAGCACAAAAGCTTGGACTTGCGAGTGAGGCTGAGGTAATTTGATCATTTTCCAAATCACCAGTCACTGAATAGGAATCTAATCATTGTTTTTGTAGATTTTTAAGGACTAACCTTAATGCGGAAGTACCGGATCGATTTGCTGATTGCTAATCTTCGTTTTACGGTTGGCTACTAGAGTCACCTATTAATTCACGTCCCAAACCCTAAGTCTTTGATGGTTTGTTTTTCGTGAGAAAGTATAGAGAGATTTTCTAAGAATGTAGGGAGAGATTTTTCCAGATTATCAATGTAATCATTGTTTCATCCTTTTATATGAGGACGATAACCGCCGGAAGTTATTTTTCGTGTAACTTCCAACAGTTTTCTTCATGGATTCTTCATTAATTTGTCAGACACAAAGGGAAGGAACTATCAGATTCATTATTATGTCATCACTTGTCCTTCCTCTTGCAAATGAATACTGAAAGTAGAGAATCTCGGTCATCCAGTTCCTTATCGACTGTTCATTTCACGAGTCTTATGGTTTCTTTTCCTAGTTTTCTACTCAACTTGTTTACGATGTTTGATAAAATTGCTCCATTTTCTCTTCGGGAAGAGTTTTAGGATGAGCAGACGTTGTTGCACGCCCCTTGTTCTGCTTTTACAATGGTAAAAGTGGAGAAATTTCTGTTGTTGTACCAAACTGATTCTCTTGTTCTCGCAGGTGGAGATCTCACTAAGTGGTCGGCCTGTACTTCCGACAATGCAGTTAAAAAACCTGGTAGACTGGTGGTTGCAGATGACACCGGCATCCGAGAAAATTCAGACAACTGTTGGAAGCTCAGCCAAAGACTTTATGATGGTTCTGTCCTATGGACGCAAAGCTCAACCTCCGTAAACATTTTTGTTTCCGGTAGCACCTATAGCACTGATGATCCCAGACAACGCCTAGGCCATTACCAAGCAAACTACCACTTGTCTGCCCTGTTAATCTTGGAAAGCTCTTCTTTTCAGAATTCAGCTTGTGATAGATAGTAAGATAAGATCAACACCAAGACGCCATCTCAAAGATAGGTATCTGATAGTTTTTGGTCTTTTTTCTTTGCGTTGAATAATATATTGGAAATTTAGATTGATTGGTTGATAAGAGTTGGAAAATAAGATTCTTTTCTTGATGGAAATATTGACATCTCTCGCAAATGGCAGAGTTAACCTTAGAGTTTCTGGATGATACCTTCTTTGTTTTATTACTTGTATTTTTACGTGTAAACAACAATATCATCTCCTAAAACTCAGAAAACAAGTCAATAATGGCTTTTTTTTTCTGCATTAGCATATCAAGTAGGTATTAAAAATCCTTAAAGTTTCATGTAAGATCATCAAAATCTTTTTGAAGCAAATGCAGACAAACAATTTCAATTAATTTCTGCTATGATCACTCAATAGTAATAGTCCTAACTTTAATTCTAAAGCACAGTATAATCATTAAGGATTTTTAATACCTGCTTGATATGCTAAGAATGATTACTGCACAATATAATCATCCTTTTAAAGAAGTGTCAACGCAGGTTTCATGAACCAAAAGGGGCAATTGGCAACTCCAAGTTGTCAAATCGATGCACATTATCAAGCAGGTAGATAGTTAATGACAAATTAGCGGAAAGTTATAACAGACAAAATGAAACTGAAAGAGGAAATAGCATCAAATTCAAGTCACTTTATCACCACAGATTCAAGTCATCTCCATCCCAAGACAGCCTCTTTTGGAGGAAGAACCACAAAAACAATCGCTACGAACATACAATTGGGATTATTTGTTGAATCCTATGGGTCATTTCACTTCTCGAAATCACTGAGTACGAATCCCAACAAACACCAACAGCAAATTCTACGGTAAAGAAATGTAAACGCACAAATCCAGTCGCACAAATCCAGTTATACCCAGTTCTCAGACAACAATTAGGTTTCCAGTTCACAGGAAACAACTTGTACATTGTACAAACAATAGACCAGATTTATCAGAAAAGATTCTGATTGGAGAGTGTAGTAATACTATATCCATAATCAAGAATCAGATTAACCATCTTGCAATTCTTGCGCTGTTTGCAAGATCTTTGTTTCTTTTGACCTAGAGTACAGACTAAAGCAAACAAGGAGACTATCAATGTACCATCACAAGCTATTTAATGGGTTCTCTTCGTCGGGCAAGTTCGAGTAAGGCGCTGGATCATATCGGTCGCCCACAAGATCGTCAGTACTCCTCAAAGAGGCGTGTATGACAACCAAAACAAGGCAGCTGGCAACAGCCATAAAGAAATTGGTCCAAACTCCACTCCAGAACAAGACCACCAACGTAGCCACGAAGAGCCCTGCTAAGACCACAAGGTCGCTGACTTCGCGGCCGAAGAGCACCAAAGGGTCGTCTCGGGAGATGTAGAGGGAGACCCAGGCGACGATGATGAAGAGGAAAGCGACGAGAGCAAGAGGGTGGTATATTAGGCCGAGGACAAGGAGGAGCAAGAAGACGATGGAGTAGTTAAAGGTGAAGTAGGAGAGATTCTGGGTGATGCGAGTGGTGGCGTCGGAGATGGAGGACGGGAGGCTGAAAGAGGCCAAATCGAAGAAAACAGACCAGGGGCGGAGGTCGGCTGTGAGGGTTTGTTTGATGGAAGAGAGAAAATGGGAAGGAGTAGACATTATTTGGAGTGAAAATGGTGGAGAGGATGCAAAGCACTTAGGACAGATTGTTTCGTTGGATTCAAAGGCTTTTGTCCTGGGGATTTCGCATTCTGACTTTTGGTGAACCGGAGGAGATTGCGAGTTTGGCCTTGGGATGTGGAGATTTTCGGAGGACAGTGTGAGTCTGACTCAGTGAGCGACGAGTCACTCCTATCAGCTTTATATACCGTTAAAATTGAGATTCGATCAAATTTAAAAAGTCATTTTAATTAAAAAATAGAAAAACTTCATATTAGAAAATTGTATATAACTAATTTAAAAGTTGCATAAAAAATAAAAATTAGAAGTATATTGATGTTTAAATTCATATTAAGAGCATTTTTAAATTTTTACACATTTCAAGTATTTTAAATTCTTAACCCATTAATTTGACAGTTAATTTCCTTTTTATAATTTAGTTTAGGGTCAATGATTCCGTAAACGAAATCACTCGCCAACCAAACTTTGATGTGAAAATTAATCCTATTTCCTTTCTATGATTAAGATTTATGCATTTAAATATTAAAAAGGTTGGGATGTGATTTGCACCGGCAAGTAAACAAAAAATCATACAAAACTAAAAGAAGAGAAACCACAAAATTTCGAGAGTTAAAATGACACTAAGCAAACAATTAAGACAATAATTACAAATTATACATAATCGTTTCCTGCAATTTAAATTGTAATAATGGTCACATGAAATATAATTAATAATTATTAAATAATAATCATACTTAATAATCAGTTGTAAAATATATAATATTTTATAAATTTCCTTTTAAATTAAATTATCTAATTGTCAAATTACAAACTGTCAAATTACAAAGTCTTCATGGAAAAATTGAAAAAAAAATTATGAAGGATGGTGAGTCCCTTGATGCTTATTCTACTAAGCTAACAAAAATTGTTGATCAAATGAGAAAATATGGTGAAGATGTGTCTAAACAAAAGTTGTTGAGAAGATTTTGAGAAGTTTGCCTAAGAAGTATGAGTATATAGTGGTTGCCATGGAAGAAGCAAATGACCTCAGTGAACTAACAGTTGATGAACTATTTGGATAGTTACAATCTCATGAAGACAGATTGAAGCGATATGAAGATCCAAATATACCAGAAAATAATTTTCACACAAAAATATTAAATGGAAGCTTAAACCACAACAATGAATCAAGTGATAAGAGCAATCGTGAGGAATCTAGCTGGAAAAAAGGATGACGTGGCCACTCTTATCGAGGACAGCATGAAGACAGAGTAGGGAGACATCTTGACAGTCAAAATCAAAATCATGAGGAGAAAGGAAAAACTTGTGTACCTCGAAAATTTCAATGTTATTATTGTAATAAATTAGGCCATATTAAAAAGTATTGCAGGTTGAATGAAAAGCATGAGAATCACGTTAAGTATGCTAAACAAAATACAAAGGATGAAAGTGAGAGCTTGTTTCTTGCTTGTTATTCAGCAACTGTAAATTCTCTAGATGTTTGGATTATGGACAACGGGAGTAGCAATCATATGAAAGCTAATTTGGAGGCCCTTGTCTATCTGGATGAGTCTATACAAACCACTATAAAGATGGGAGATGGTGCGATCCTTGAAGCAAAAGGAAAAGGAGATGTAAAGCTAAATTCTAATGGCGGCAAATACATCAAAGATGTATTGTATGTTCCTCATCTTGACTCCAATTTTTTAAGTGTTCGGTCAATTTTTGAGAGAAAGTTACTCTTTCATCTTTGAGAATGTGTCTTGTGTTGTTTTATCTTATGCAAGAAAAAAAATGTTATTTAAAGTTCCAAAGGCTAAAAACAATATATTTGCACTTCATGGTGATCAATATGCATTTAAAGCATCTTTGGAGGACGAAAAGTGGTTTTGATATTATAGGTATGGTCATTTGAACTTTAGAAGCTTGACTTTTTTATCTAATCAAAACTTGGTAGATGGAATGCCTAAAATTTAGGATGTTGGAGATGTTGTAACGCCCCAAATTAGGAGTTAGAAGAGTAACGGAAATTATTTCATATGTGCTTAATTGTGCAGAAGTATTTTGGCATGCATTCATGGCATTTTCCGGGTAACGTGGTTTAATGAAACTTCGGAGTGATTCGGACACTATTACTATATTTTTATTATATTTTTAGTAATTTTTGGATACTTCAATGATTTTTAGAAATTGATGGTGAATTAGTTTTGAATTGAAAATTTAGTTTTAGAGTTATTATTTTATGACGGAATTTTTGGTAAATTTTTGGAAGTTGTCTGGAACTTCTGGGTATTTGTTGATTTCCGAAATCATAACCGTGTAATTGATGATTAAATAAATAATATATTAATAAAATAATAATAAAACTACTATTACCTACAATAAT
>JANKOE010000206.1:84243964-84255807 GCA_026284465.1 Erythroxylum citrifolium | reverse complement strand
CTCTTCGGGTTAATGACAGTGTTGGAGGGAATGGTCCCGCTGCTCCGAGCTTGGTTGTCACTCAAGTTGTTAGACAATTGAGTAACATAGGAGTTCATGTTCTCAGCCTTGGTCTCCCATTGTTCCATGCGTTTCTCCAAGGCACTAAAGCGGGCAGCATTCTTAGCAGAATCCTGCTGGATGAGGTTGGCGATGGCGTTGAATTGATTAGCTGTCGAAGCTCTCTCCTCTTTCATCAACGTCATCATCCCATGCAGCAGCTGGTTGGTGTCTTCTTTTGGCGGCTGTGGTTGCACCGTCAACGCTTGCTGATCGGGGAACTGGTTTGCAAATGGACCAGCTCCACTCCCTTGTTGAAAGCGGTTCGGTGCCCTTCCCTCAGTACCCCTCCAACTAAAATTAGGATGAGATCTCCATCCTTCATTATATGTGTTGGAATATGGGTCCCATTTAGGATTTTGTCTTCCCGGGTACACTGCAGAGACTTATTCATACCTCCCGGGACAGACACTAGAAATGTGCATAACCGATCCACAAGATTTGCAACTAGGTGTGGCTAGTTCAGTGGAAGGTGATAGGCGATGCACATTCAAATTCTTTAGCTCCGCCGTAATCGAGGACAACTGTGAAGTTATCCTATGTTCCAGGGAATCCACCTTGGATTCTAGGCTTTCCATCCTTTTTGTCTGAGCCGACATGGCTCCCACTTCATTGACACTCCTGGAATCTCTGACACTGTACTGCTGATGATTGAGGGCCATCCTCTTTATCAGGGCCCACGCTTCAGGAGCGGTGAGGTCGATCAACGATCCTCCCGAAGCAGCATCCAGCATTCCCTTTTCCTGATTCTTCACCCCATCATAGAAATATTGAACAAGTTGTTCATCTGGGATTTGGTGATGGGGGCACCGAGACAACAGATCTTGGAATCTGTTCCAAAAATCATACAAGGACTCGTCGTAGTCTTGTTTCACCGAATAAATCTCTTTTCGCATCGACGACGTCCTAGAGGCTGGAAAATATTTTTCCAGGAAAGCTTTTCTCAAGTTGGCCCAACTGTGATAGGCATTCGCTACATGCCTTGGGAGGCTCATGTACCACTCCCGGGCCTTTCCTTCTAGGGATAAGTGAAACACCTTCCACAGCACGTGATCTAGGGGCGCTCCTACGGGTTTCATGCTTTGACAAATCATTGTCAGCGCTTGTAAGTGCATGTAGGGGTCTTCTCCCGCCAAACCGTGAAATTTGGGGAGAGAATTGATCAATAGCCCTTTAACTTCGAAATTGACATCGAAGTTTGGGCAAGCTGCGGTGAAAGGGTCATAGTTGACGTCTGAGGTCGTAGCTTCTCTGATCGTTCTACGCCTATTGTTCCCTATATTCTCATCAACTCTTTCCTGGTCACCATTTAATCCATGATCTCCGTTCCTAGGTTGGTGACCGGGAAATTCTTGACGTTCAGCCATATCTTCTTCTTGACGTTCTAGCTGGCTAAGGGTTGCTTGCTCTCTTTTGTCCTTCCTAAGTTTTCTGAGGTGTCGCTCAATTTCTGGTTGAAAATGAACTAACCTAAGTCTACGTGGCATGCACAAGAAAAGTTCACCCTAGAGAGCTTACCAAAACGACAGCGGATAAAACAAGGCTGAAATTCACACAGTTTGTCGTGGCTCGTAGGAACTCGCTGCGGTGAACAGAACTGAATTAGAATATTCGCTGCAACGAATAATGAACTCGTTGCAACGAATGATGAACTCGCTGCGACGAATGATGAACTCGTCACAGCCAAGAAGCATAGCAAATCACAAGTAAGGCAAAATTATCCGCAACTAAGCACAATTAACAGGAACAAGCAAAATAACACTGAAGGTAAACAGAATAAGAATCACAAAAAAGAATTAACACTACAAAGATTGAAGCAAAACAGAATGAACTCACAAAACAGAATTAACACTGAGACACTTAAGAAAAACAGAAATAAACAAAATTATGCAATGCAAAACAGAATGCAAACAACAAAAACTAAAATGGAAAACAAACACTTGGCTAACCTAGAAAACCAATTGCTTTGGTTCCCCGGCAACGGCGTCAATTTGATCGCGACTTATCTTTCAATCCTAAGATTGATCCTTGGAAACCGGTCAAATACATTTGTACCAAGGATTGCAATACAGGATGCAACCTCGGGTCGACTCTCAAGGAACCAGTGTAGAACTGATCCTAGACTAGCCTAATGCTTGAATTATGCAAGAAAGCAATAAAAAGGGGGGTTTTGGCTTAATTTCTGAAAATAGAGAAAACAAAGTATGAAATAAATATTTTGGGGATTTTAGGAAAATTAACAATTGAAAATGACTAAAGCTGAAAACAATTAATTAAAACTCTCCTGAAAACATAGCTCGGGTCATTATCGTTCAAAATTGATTTTTAGGGTTGAAATCCACTAAGTTTCGAAAACACAACCTTAACAACTCGTTAAGTCCAAGAACTTAATTAATCAACTCGATTAATTAAATCTCGTTAAAACCATTAGTGTGAACAATTAGATAGAAATTTGCAATCAGTCAACCGAATCAAGCATAGCTAACTTAACCTAACACAACTAGGCAGATTAAGAGAGTTTATGCAAAACCCGAATGAACATACAGGAGACTTCCTGTATTAAGCACGAAAATTCTACAAAAATTCATATCCAAGTTTCAACTCAACATTCAACACACAGAATAAACTCTAATCTATGCTAATCTAACTATACTGATGTATTCTCCAACTCGGAGTTATACAAAAACATAGCTAAACTATAGAATGCTGGTGATTACCCCTTTGAAGCTCTCGGAACTCTAACCCTCGCTACATCTTCAGGAGATCCGACGCTTAGCCACGCATGACACCGGCAGACTCCATCACTGCTGGAGAATCACTGGCGGTCATGACTCCAACGACGAACAGATGAATGTGGTGACGAGCAGTGGAAGTGGAGACGAAGAAACTGAAGCTGGACGTCGTCTGGTGGTAGCGCGAATCTGCAAAACAAATGAAAACTAAAACCTATTAGAATGGCAGAGGAAGACGAAGAAGAAAGAGCTTTACCTCGGGATTGCGGCCGCCTGTTTTACCCTAAAATGGACATATTTATAGGGTTTAACGGCGGGTCGGGTCGGAACAGTGCAAAAATTTGCCATTTTTAGGGCCGGGTACCCGACATTTGCCGCGGCTAATGGTTGCAGCTCGCTGCGGCGAGTGAAGAATGGTCACTCGTTGCAGCTAATTAATTTACACTAATAAACTCGTCGCGGCGAATGGCTGCATTAGTTCGCTCCAGCGAATGGATGGCTTCTCACGGCAAATTGACTTTCGCTCGTTGACTCCATTGTTCCTACACACTTTCAACACATTTGCAGTATCAATTGTCCCAATAACAATTATGCAGAATCAACATTAAATGATGACAAAATACTGACAATTTGCAAATTATAAAAACTCGATGTGCGGAACCAGAATAAGCATAAAAATCATGAATCAGGAGTCAACAAATGCATAATTACTAAAGAAAGTAGGCCTAATTTATAGTATAAATTTGGTTCAATCAAATGGTCCTGTCCAAAAACCCGACACTGCAGATGGATGAACTGGTCTCCCATCTTAAGTACTTGCACTGCCACTTTATGCATATTATACCAACACAAGATCCTCCCATTGTAATGATGAGCATGATTGGAAAGGTAACTCCAATGTGGCCCCAAAAACCCGACGTCCCTACAAGCCGAAGTAGCTTTTATTTTTGTTTCAAGAAGACCTACCAAAAAAGGATGAGTATCCTCAACTAGCTATTTAACCATCAGCTTTTTTTGGGGAGCATTTAGCCCCCGCTTATTCCATACTAAAATCGTCATATTAAAAAAGGCACTCCAGGGACATCACCCCTTTGCGCTTTTTCTTCTTAGGTTTTTTCTTTACAGTTGTTGTCTTTACAATTTCACCAGAAGGAGGACTTAGGACCCTCGACTCTACCCCCATCTCAGCCTCAATCCCCACACTGGAACTAGACTCATCACAGACCGCAACCATTGGCTGTGAACCCGCAGCCAAATGTGTCCCCCTAATCTCAATGGGCAATCCCTCAGCCACATCCACTGGAGACGAAGGAGACGAGGAGCTAATGTCCCCCAAGGCCTCCCGAACCACTTCACCAGCATCAGCTACCCCAGCAACCTCCGAAAAAGACTGGTGAAGTACCTCTGGGGCCCCAACCTTAGATGTACCCTTGGTGGCCACATCAACCCGCTGATCAACCTGCCCTATCGACTGAATGCCCACATTACCTGGAACCAGACCTTGACTCTCAGGAGGTAGAACTTGCGCCACTGAGGTTCTCACCACCTGAGCCAAATCGTCGTGCCAACAAGAAGTAAACATTCTCCCCGTAGCAACCCACTGACGACCCCCAACCTTAGGCTTCCATGGATAGGACAACGAAATCCGAGCAGATAGAAGCTCCCCATTCTCACCCAGTCTCTTAATCGACAAGCTTTCAGGCAACTCAGCATCCTTGGACACTTCAACACAAATTTTAGCATAGCCGATTCGATCCATCGCTGCTATCTGAGCATCTATACATAAAGGCTTCCCCAACCCACTCGCCAAATGGCTCAGTCCCTCGATCGTCCAATATTCCATCGGGAGATCGTGAAAATGGACCCAAAGTGGAATGAAATCTATGGCTTCCCTATCAACTCCCATTCCTGGTCGCCACTGTTGAAGAAATAGGGGTTGGTCCCCAATATGTCAGGGCCCTAACTCTAGAATCTCCCCAAGATTCAAATTGGGAGAAAATCTAAACAGAACCGACCCATCGCCTCGTAGCATTGCTTTTTCAAATCCCTTTTTCCTCCAATGACTACGAGCCCACGCACTAACCACAGGGAATGCGACACGCTTGGACCAGAAGAAGCCAACCAAAGCATGAGATCAGGCTCGAGCTCCAGCATGCAACAACTCCACCGACGGCGAGACTACCCCATCCTGAAGAGCATTCGGGTAAAACCGCAGCTTCTCGACGTTCGACCGTTTGGCCACCAGGTCGCGCCAAGCAGCACGCCCAACTGGAGGAGACGCCTTGAGTTCTCCTTCCTCCAACACAGGCGACGCCGGCGGGTTACCAGCAGACACCGCCGATGGCAGAGGGGGAAAGGACCCCAACGAAACAGACGACTCACCCATCCCTAGGGTGACCGTCGAGGGTCCAAAAAGGACCCTGGAAATGACAGAAACGGCTAGAGGTCAAAGGCTAAGGAAAGAGGCAATCAACAAAGGACTAAGGGTAGTTTGGTAAAAGGCAAAAAAAAGTAGGAAAAGAAAGGAAGAGAGAAGGCAGAGCATTAAAATTGTTTTTGATTTTTCGCGTATGCGTCCAGTTATTTGAAAATTTTGTAACGAGTTTTGATTATTTGACCGTTCTAGCATGCCACCCTTACGGGGTACTTATTTGGACATCACACAGGATGTCGGTTACGTGTCTTGCGAGAGTGGGGTGCTATAGGAGAAATATCTAAGAACAACATTTTTGGGAAGCAACATAGGGTGGCTTTTTCTAAGGGAAACGCAAGAAGAACATATAAACCCAATGAGGTAGTGCATGCAGATCTATGTGTACCATTGAGTACTCCTTTTAATAATAATACATATTTTGTTGTGTTTGTTGATGGCTACAACAGGTTCGCATGAGTTTATTTTGCTAAAGAAAAATTAGAAACATTCTCTATTTTTAAAAAGTTTAAGAGTTGTGTTGAGAAGCAAAGTGGGCATTCCTTGAAGATTTTAAGAACAGATCGTGGTGGTGAGTTTCTCTCAAATAAATTTAATAGTTTTTGTGCAAATTCTGGAATTCTAAGACAATTAACAACTAGTTACATACTACAACAAAACGGTGTGGCTGCGAGAAACAATAGAAGACTCGTGGAAAGGGACAAAAGCTTGATGAAAACATAATCCTTGCCAAGAAATTTCTGGGCAAAAGCAGTTTACACATCAACTTATATTTTAAATCGAAGCCTAACAATAGCATTGGATCGTCAAACACGTTTTGAAGCACGGTATCGGTGGAAACCAAAGGTATTACATTTCAAAGTCTTTGGTTGCATTTCTTGTGTCCTTATTCCTTCTCAAAATAGGCATAAGCTTGATGATAATAGTGTGAAGAGCATATTTGTGGGCTATAGTATTGGAACTAAAGGTTATCATTTTTATAATCCTTTGACTAATAAGTTGATTATTAGTCGTGATGTGGTGTTTAATGAGAAATGTACATGGGATTGGACAAATAAACAGGACTGTTCAAATCTTCTTCATGGATACTAATGATGATAATTCATCATCACCTTCGCCTCCATCTGGTCCATCATCTCTATCAAGTTCTCCAACTTCATCAATTTCTTCAACAACTCCTCCAAGAAAACGATATGTTCCTTGCAGGAAATTTATGAACAGATAAAAAGGTATCAATTTACAACTATTCAAGAGCTTAACTGTTTTGAAGATGTTGTACAAATCAAAGAATGGTGTGTTGCTATGGAAGAAGAAACTAGAGCCTTGGAAAAACATGACACCTGGGAGTTTGTTGACCTACCAGATGGGCAAAAGACTGTTGGTCTAAAGTGGATTTACAAGTTAAAGTTCATACTTGATGGTTTGATACAAAATGTAAAGCACGGTTACTTGCTTGTGGATACAAATGGATACATACAACATAAAGGTATCGATTTTGAAGAAACCTTTGCCCCTGTAGCTAGATTTGACATTATTAGAACTATTTTGGCTATTGTTGCACAATATAAATGGTATGTTTATCGGTTTGATGTCAAATATGCATTTTTAAATGGTGTTTTGGATGAAGAAGTTTTTATAGACTAGCCAGTAGGTTATGAAGTTAAAGGGAAAGAATGAAAGGTGTATAGGCTCAATAAGGCCTTATATGGCCTTAAGCAAGCTTCAAAGGCTTAGTGCTCCGGGATTGATAGACATTTTAGCAAGATTGGACTTTGAAAGAGTTCTAATGAGTTTAATATATATGTCAAATCACGTGGAACTGGTGAGGTACTTATTGTATGTTTATATGTGAATGATTTGATATATACTTCAAATACTAGTACTTTAATGGAGAATTTTAAAAGGTTAATGATCAAAGAGTTTAAAATGACTGACTTAGGTTTAATGAGCTATTTTTTGGGATCAGAAGTAAAGCAAAATGATGGTAGAATTGTTGGACCCTGAACTTTTCGTGAAAGATTTGAGCTGTTGAATGGAAAATTTTGGTGATTAGTCATGAGTAAAGAACCAATGAATGAAAGTTCTTGAACCAAGAAATGATAGACAAGAGTAAAGTTGGGAATGAGAAATGTGGATAGATTCATGATTTGCTACGGTGTTTTTGGTGAATAAGAGATTTTGGAATAGGAAAAAAAATTAAGGTGAAAGCTAGAAATGAAATGAAAGCAAAAATGAAGTTGAATATGTGTAGCAAGTTGATGAAGGATAGGTACACATATGTATGTTCTGTTATTCGTGTTCATGATTATTCATGGATCTAATTTTCATTATGGATAATGTTGATCTGAAATGGAGTTGAGAATGAGGAGTAAATGAAGTAGAAAGAGTGATTTTGATATGAGTTGTGTAAGGAAAGATTTTGAAATAAAGAGTTGATCTGGAAAATGTTCACTGAGTATGATCTAGTATTTTAGCCACAACGTTTTCTTTAGTTGTCCAAATGCGATAATTCTTGATTTGGATTAAAATAGAAACATATGGCTACATTTTATATGAAGACATCGAATTTCAATTCTGTCTCTAAAAATCTCAAAATTTGTCATGAATTTGAGAACTGGGTGCAGTACATTGGGAGCTAAATGGAAAATTCGTCTTCAGAATTTAGGGGCAAATTTGGGATTGATATAAATATATTTGAGCAAAGTTGCCTTCTAGAAAGTTGTAGATCTTTCTTTTATCTTTCCAAAGGTATATAGTATGAAAGTTTTGGACATCTGAGCTGAAAGTTACGCCCTTTTTATTGTCCCATCTCAGTTTTGTTCCGTCTCAGTTTTGCTTCCGTCTTAGAATGACGTCATCATCGTCTTAGTATGACGTCAGCATCATCTTAGTTTTGTTCCGTCTCAGTTTTACTTCTGTCTCAGAATAACGTCATCATCGTCTTAGAATGACGTCAGCATCATCTCAGTTTGACTGTCTCAATTACTGTTCATCATCATCTTCTGTTCCATTTTCTACCCTTCAGATGATGGCATTGGTCTTTAAGGTCTTCATGAGAGTTGTAGCTCTTGAAGTCTTCTTTCTAACCATATAAAGAAAACCTTAATCCAATATCTTTAGGGAAAGTTATGGCAATTTTTCCAACCTTGTATCATCTGATGACATCACCATCGTCTAAAAAATGACATCATATAATCTATTCTGCTTTTGTCCCCTCATATGAAAGAATTTATCTTTATGGACTTCATAAAAGTTGTAGATCTTCAATTCCTCTTTCCAACCATATAAAGAACACCTTAATCCGATATCTATAGGCAAAGTTATGGCAATTTTCCCAACCTTATATCGTCTAATGACGTCACCTTCATCTAAAAAATGACATCATATTGTCTGTTCTGTTTTTAACCTCTCAGATGAAAGAATTTGTCTTCATGCCTTCATAAAAGTTGTAGACCTTGAATTCCTCTTTCCAACCATATAAAGAACACCTTAATTCGATATCTTTAGGAAAAGTTATGGCAATTTTCCCAACCTTGTATCGTCTGATGACGTCACTTAGTCTAAAAAATGACGTTATATTGTCTGTTCTATTTTTGACCCCTCAAATGAAAGAATTTGCCTTCATGGTCTTCATGAAAGTTGTAGTTCTTAACGTTCTCTTTCGAACCATCCAAAGAATACCTCAATCAAAAATTTTTACAGAAAGTTATGGCTGTTTCCCCGAAACAGGTTCAGTATGATTGAGTTCATAAACATGGTTGCTTCTTTTAACCATAACTTCTTCACTAGACCTCCAAATGGCTTGATTATTGAACCATTGGATTTGTAAGACTTTTTTCTATTTCTCCACCAAAAATCAAAGCTATCTAAACTGAAACAAGAAAGAGTGAGTGAAAAGAGTGGGACGGGTACAGTAAATGTGTTCTTAAATATTATGAACTGGTGTTATTCCACTGAATATACTTCAATATTTTGATGATTTCTGGAGCTCTATTGAACCAAATTAAATAATTTTGAAGGCATTAGAAACTTAAGACAACAGAGAACATTTTTTTAGAAAAAATTGTTATGTAAGAATGTTCTATTTTTGACAAGACACTTAAGTTTAAAAGAACATAAGCTTATAAGGAAGGATAAGATGGACTTTTTAGACTCATTAAGGGCATAATTGGAAGAAGAAGTGTTGTCTTGCTTATAAATGAAGAAGAAAACGTGAATGAGGGATTCTGGAGAAGCAAAATGTATGGATGAGAAAAGAGAGAAGAGAGAGAAACATGAAAAAGAATGGAATAAAGAAAGAAGAGAAAACAAGCTAGGGTTTTAATTTCCTTAGCCTTCAAGAGAGATTTTGAGGTTGTTCAAGAAGAGAAAAGGTAGAGGAAGAGAAGAGCTTCCATTTGAGGCAAAGATCCCTTCATTTGGTGAAGAATGAAGGTAAGATCATTTCGAAACTTTTGGGATTTTTGAAAGGATTTTAGTTCATGGAGTCTAGAAATGTTTGGGTTTAAGTATTTTAGAACCAATTTTAGTGTTTGTGTTTTGGGAGATTTTCAATTGAAAACCCTATTGAGTGGAAATTTTATTATTGTTTAAAAGGATCAAGAGAGGCAAGAGGAACAAAAAAAGAATCTTTTCGAGCAAGTCAAGTCTATAAGCAAGGAAATCAAAGTGGGTACATGTTTATAATAGAGTAAATAAGCTACTACTGTTTTCTTTATATTAAAGAAGTTTTCTGATTTCATTTGCATCATAAGTGCTGCATTATTGTTCATGAATAAATTGTGAAATTTGCTATATGTTTGTTACATGATTTGAGTGATGATTTTTCAAAGAAAGGGACCATGAAAGTGATATCTTTGGAAAAGATGCATGTTTCTGAAAGCATGTTTATAAGATATACGTCAAGTATATAAAAATGCAAACTTTCAAGAAAAGTGCCATTTTGGGCAACAAGTTTACAAGAATTTGAAATATATGTGTTATGTTGGTTTGTGGTGGTCCCTCAAGAATCGTCACGTGCACGTTGACCCAAGTTAAAGGCTTCTCTCACCTGCCCGCTAATGGCATGGAGGTCCTTCATGGACTCCCATAAGTTCACGGCTACGCAAAACCATTATGTGGGATTGCGTTAGTACGTTCTGTTCACGGCTACACAGGACCATTAAGTGGAAATTTGTAGTACGTTCTATTTTTGGATCCACCCAAACCATTCCAATGTGCTTATGTGCTCCTGATGTGTTTGATCAAGTTTGATGCATTCATTTTTTGTGACTTATGAATTTGAATACACTACAAGCATTTTGAAAAAAAAAACAAGTATTGTTATGATTCAATAAGATATTTTTTGAGACAAGTAAAATGGTTTCAAGGCTTTTGCATATTCATTTGTTATAAACTTTTACCCATGAGCTGTCAAGCTCACCCCTCTCTCTGTCCCATCCTCAGGTAATAGCTAGAAGATTAAGTGTTCGAGAGCCTAAAGGAATTGGCTCTTTTGCTATTGTTTTTGTAGTTCTTAAATTATTGTAATTTGAGATTTCGGATTATGAAATGTTGTATTGTGGCTTGAGAGGTCATTATAGCTTTGTAAAACTCTTTTGAGGGTATGGAAATGGGAATGATGAAATTAGTTGTAGGTTTGTATTAAAGAGTGATGAAAAAAAATTAAGGTAGTCTTATGATTTTTTCGCAAGAAAATGAATTGATGATTGGTTGTGTTTGTTTACGCTGAGATTCCAGACAGGAGGTCCAATGATAGTTGAGGTATGATTCGTTTTTGTTAAGAGTTGGATTTCAGAAACGGGTTCTAATATTAGTGGTATCAGAGCCCAGTATTAGGATCTTACAAGGGCAACCTTTGGATATGTGTCAATCGCGAAAGCGATTGTTAAGAGTTCGGGTCACTAGAATTAGTGAGAAAATAGTGTTTCGATAGAGTTTATGGCAAGGAAAGTTTGTGGATATTTAGCAGTAAGAAATATGGCGTAGTCCTATAAGTTAGACACAGATTCAGTATTTTTGGTTATATCAGCGAATAGGGTGACGAAATCCTAATATGGATATGTATCTGAATTGATATGTATCGGAAAAAGGTTTTCCTGATTTGACTGAAAAAGAAATTGAGGCATAGGTGAAAATAACGAGATTTAAGGTGTACAAGTAAAGAAATTGAAAGGTTGAACTAGGAATTGAACATGATTGTTTAATTGGGGGGATAATAGTTATGATTTAGCATAAGAATATGTCTGTTATGTTAAATCAGAATGTTATGATGATCAGGGATCAATGATTTAGAATTGATTAACGATATGCGTGTGGAAGATCAAAATGATGACAATAGGAAAATGAGATCGAAATAAGGAAATAGTAGAGGAGAAATGAAATAAACATAAATGAGTTTTCATGAGAGGAATGAAATGATATGTAGTACGGAGAAAAATTAGAAATGCATACAAGATAGAATTTGGTATCTGAATGAGATTAAGGAAAAGATGAAGAATTAAATGAGAAGAGTTAATGCAAATATTGTCAAAGACCAATGGAGATAAAAGCATCATTTCTGTAAGATGTAAATTGGAGAT
>JANKOE010000206.1:84098096-84131481 GCA_026284465.1 Erythroxylum citrifolium | reverse complement strand
ATCCCTTCAAGAAAATATTAAATCAATTAAGTCCCAGTAATTTAATCAACAAGATGAATAAAAAGAGATAATTGAAATATAAAATTTAGAAAAATATGTACTTATCAAATCTCTACTATTATTTCAAATTAAAATTCTAACATTAATTTAATTGTAATAACTAATAATTGTGATTGCATCAAATTCGTTTTTTGTCAAGCTAAGACTTCTCTTTGGTTCCTACTGAGTTGTATAAGGAAATTATAAATTATATTGACCTTTACCCAATTGTGCATATTTCCATTTGAATTCTTTCATCTTACCTTTGTCTATTTATATGCACACTAACTTAGTCAAAGTTGATGCCAAACCTATTTCCATTCGTAAATAAATTTTCATTTAACTTTAATGGAACTCAAAATTTTACCCATAAGTAATCACTAATTAAAATTTTGTAGAAGATATCATATAGACTATGAAAATTCCATTTCCATGAATAAGTTTAAATTAAATGGTAAGACGGTCACTATACAATATAATTTAAAAATCAAAATGAAAGTTAAACTGGTGAAATAAAAAATTTAAGGTTTAAAGGTTCAACTAGTATTAAACCATTATAAAATTAGTTAAAGATTAAATAAAATTAAAAGATCGTCCTTACTCATTGAAGAATTTGAAGTTTAATTAAAAAATGAGATTGTTAAATAAGAATTAATTAATTAATTTTAATTTATAAAAATCAATTATTCTCGGACCAATTTAATTAATAAAATAGCCAAATTTTAATAACGAAAGTTATTAAAATAAATCGGGTCAAAAATTTTAAAATCAAATTGAAAAGTTAGTTAGCTCAAAATTTTGACATGGTTTGATTTTTTTAATCATTGATTGCATTATCATCTCTATTTTTGTCTAGCCTTTAGCCCTTGTTTTGATTCCAATAATAATAATATTGTCACATCTATCAACATTGCCATATATCTACTCTTTTTTTTTTTTGTGCATCCAAGGTATCCACCGACGAAATCAGTGACTAATCCCTTTACTGCGGGAACATCTCCAACATAGGAGGGCTACAGCTGACCCAGGAGCTTGTTGCATTCTCAAAGGTGGAATTCAAATCCCCAACCACATTCCCAAGGGTGGAATTCAAATCTCCAACCACTTGGTTAAGCGACGCATGTACCACCTACACCAACCCACTAGGTTATATCTACTCAATTATTGGAGTTTCATACGTTCCATCCTAAAACATCATGGATGGCATAATATTACAATCATGCGAGTTTGAATTCCCACACTTACTATAATTCTTTTGGATGAGTTTGGGGGGTTATAACAATGTAATTTTAAATATATTAAATTATATTATTCCAATTAATTAATTCTTTAATTATTATATAAAATATTACTATTTTATTCAAATTAATTTGAACTATTTGAGTTGGTCGACTCGATTCTTTCCTAATCTGAGTCGAATCCAAAACTCTATTAAATTAAACAAGATCTGATGAAATAATACAGTACAAGGAAATATACTGATTAAATTACAATTGGGTGCCAATTTTGCCATTCTTATTCTTGATGTTATGCAAAGCAACGATTGAACCAAACCCAATACTCACAATCCTGTCAAATTATACACTCATTTTTTATGTTCAAGCTTTAGGATAGAACTCTTTAACTCCGATAAAACAGCATGCCTTGTAGGGGACAAGACAGTTTCTTTCCATACTGAGCCAGACTCCCAAATGGGGCTTGGGTTAGGGTGAAGATCATATACGTCGTCTGCATCAGCTTTCAAGTTGGTTACATTTGTCAAGCATTTGATGTCTTCAGGATCAACAAGCGGCTTATTTCCTTCCCCATCTTTCCATGCTATTAACTGCACTCACCAACCAAGTTAATAACACTCATCTGCACATGTAGGATGTAATGGCTACATGTGCAACCAAAGGTCTTACCTTGGGTGGGCCTCCCAGTGCGTTGGTGCAATAGAGTCGAGCATTATCAACAAGTTGGCAATATCTTGGAAACGCAGTTGCGAAACTCTTGTGGGACTTCAGTTGTGACTTCACCCTTACTGCTCTTCCAGTCATTATAGCTCTCCTGCTCAAATTCACCGTATCAAGTCGTTAATTCTGTTGTTACTTGTAAAACTTAACCAGTAAAACAATATTAAAGATTTTAAATTTACCTTATGCCTCTAACAACAGCTAAATAAGCATCACAAACAACCCCCACCAACTCTATTCTGTATGGCTTTCTCTTCGTTAATTCTCCATTCTCATTCTGTTCCTCCTCTTCCTCTATTTCTTCCCAGTAATTCTCAGTAATTTTGCCATCTTCAGCCACCTTGTAGCCTACCCCCATCCTGTACCGACGTTTGTGCACGTTACGAGCCATGGCAATCGTCTGCTCAACGAAAGGCTCCCATGAAAGTGTTCCATCCATGATCACATCCCGTCCCTCGTTCAGTGCAGTCACTAGGAGGGATTGTGCAGCATCAGTTGAAGATTGATGCACCTGCATTTTACCCGCAATTACGATCAATCGATCATGGATAGGAATATGAAGTTATATGTAGACATTAGAGGTACCAATTCAGCAGTTTGAAGCATGTCATCATGGTGACCGCGAGAGCTAAGGGCTCTGAATATAACATCGTTTTCTTTGAAAGCATCGGCCTCCACAACCACCGCACTTTCCTTAACCCCCGACCAAAATGAGCTTACAATTTTAACCATATGAGAGTTATTATAAAATAGCACATGTAATGGAATTTATATTTGTCTATGTTAGGTAGTTAATTATGAGGATTTAAATGGTTTAGCTATTTACTCCTTGAGGATATCTTTAAGAACAGTGCTCTTGCCAGCTCCCATGCCACCGCCCATAAGCAGTAGCACCGGACTCCTCTCGCCGAGGGCCACCGGCATCATGACTTCCGTACATTCTGGTTCACCCTTTCCAATTGCTTTCATCTGCTCAACTAGAGTGCAGATCTTCCTTGTTGTCTTCAAACTCTTGCTCACCCTCTCAAATCTCTGTTTCCTGAACAATTCAAGAGTTGACAAAAGAGAAGGGCTTAAAAGTAAACTTCAGTTTTATAATAATGTCTTGTTAGTTTAATTATTGTCTCAAATTTATATTAGCTAGTCATATATATCAATTGCTATGTGGGCCTCACAACATTGAAAAATAATGTTACCTTGTGGCAGCCATTACAAAGTTTTTGAGCTTCGGTTTCTTCTCCGATTCTGTGTCCACAACCTGTCAGCCACATAAGGAAGGAAAGAACTGAGAAGAAGAAGATGATGAAAAGAAGATCTGTACTTGTACCTTCTCTCTTTTGATTACCCTCACTTTGGTATGTGTTTATGTACCTGACTGATCATAACAGAAGCTTGATTCCAGTGAAACGAGAAGTATGTAAGGATGCATCTCTCGAGCTCTTCTATGAGCTTCACACACAGAGATTCAGCCTCAGGTTCATCAGCAAAATACTCACAGATGTTGTCCTCACAGCCTGCAGGTGTCTTCAGGTAATCATAAGCCAACTTGCACAGCTGTGGACATTCATTTGGATCTGCAAATCCCATTTGTCTAGCTGCACCAACACTCGAAAAACCCACAGATTTTTAGTCCTCCCAAGAACTCTCACAAAAGCAAATACCCTTAATTCCCAGAAGATGTGAAGAGGACAAAATCGAAAGCTTTAAGAAAAAGTGTGTGAAGAGGACAATTACCAAAATAATGGGAGAATCTCTCAATCCTCATAACACGGCCGGACTCTGTCCTGTCTAACTTAGGAACGATGCTGGGGTCTTCTCTTTCAACTCTCGTCTTCTTCCGGCGTAAGCGTTCCACGGCGACGGCGGCCATCAACCCCAAGAAAGTGACAGCAAGTACATGAGCAACAACAAACTTTCCAAGGCCACTGTCTGAAAAAAGTAAGAAACGCCCGACAGCTCAAGTTAGATACTGAAAAAGAGAGACCACTTAGTACTTTGAGAGTCAAGACAGCCTTACTGTGTTGCATTCTTGTTGAATGGTGGAGGACGTTGCCTACTGCTTGGATCTGACCGTGATTTCTTAAGTGGTCATCGATTGAGTTTGCAGGTGAACCAATAGATATAAACTCAAACTTATCTTTTTTTAATTTCTTATACCAATACAATTATTAAATTAATTAAAAGGACATTACAAGAATGATTATTAAATGCTAGTGGCAAGTTTAAAACAGATATGACAAAAATGATTTATATTTTGATTAAAAAAAGCTAAAAAATATATAAAAACATGCTTACGTGAAATATATTAAGGGCTTGTGGGAGGCATTAAATATATATAAAATTTTATGGTATTTTATTCTGTCCTATGAATCTCAGCCATTTATTTATACGGGTCTCACGTTTATTTATACAAGATTTAAGTAAAACTTATATAAATAAATGACTGAAATTTATTGGACAGAATAAGATACTATAAAACTGACAAGAAGATTGGACTCCTGCAATTTGTGTCACTTATCACTTATGACATAGATTAATGATGATGGCTCAACTTTTGTTTATTTTATGATTTAACGCATTGGGTGGATGCATCAATCATCTTTATTCGTTAAATTTTACTGGTTTGTTCTTACTTAGAGAAAGAAAAAGTTAGTAGGACTGGGGACACAAATGCATGAGCTTCTGCTTTACATCTTTTGAGATATTCCATTGCCTTGATGGTGAAACGACATTACCAAAAGCTAAGCGGCATTTGTCCGGTGACTCCAAAGTTAATGGATAATATTCGTTTAATTAAAAATAAAATTTTTAAGCTCCGAATTAAATTTAAATTTGAGTTAGTAATTCAAAACATTTCATAATAACAATGCTATTTTGTTTTAAAATGAAAAATAAGTGATTTAAAAATTAAATCAGTTTGACTAAGTTAACCGTAAAAATTTTGATTCGTTTATCTTTTCGATTTTGTTTATATTAATAATCATGCTTATTAAAAATCAATAGATTTGTTAATTAACAGGTCAATTTTTATAATTAATCAATTTTCGTAAATTAATTAGCTTTTAGTTTTTACTTGACAGCTTGCTTTCTCAATTAAACTCTTATCTTTTTAAATGATAAAAATAATTCCTTTTTAATCCTATTTTAAGTTTTTTTAATTCTCTTCCATCTTTATTACATGTTAATTTCATGACTGAATCTAATAGATTTAACTTTCATTCTAATTTTTTAAAAATAATGATAAATTGAGTTCAATATAACCTAATCTAAAATTAATAAATTAAGTTTAAATTGAATATGCTTAAATTTAAAGAGGTTAATTTAACTTAGCTTGAATGTAATGTAACTATTGGAATGAGTTAAATCGATTTAAATAAAACATCTTTTAATTAAGTTATATTAAAATAATATTATTTTAATTTCTACAAGATGTTTTATTTAAATCGATTTAACTCATTCCAATAGTTACATTACATTCAAGCTAAGTTAAATTAAGTTATATTAAAATAATATTATTTTAATTTCTACTAAATTAGATTTTGAATTGTCAAATTCAATTTAACTATATCTCAAATCAAATTCAAGTAAACAAGCAAAAGGCTTCATTATTATTCTTAATTTTATTAAATGGATGAAACATATGAAATTGACAAAAACAAAAAAAAGATCGGACACCACCAAATTGTCATCCCTAACCGACAAGTGATTAAGACATTAACTTATCTCAAGGAGCTGGTAGCTGCGGAGTTTGACTCAACTTACCGCAAGGCGACATACAATTTGATGACGAAGTTTGACTAGAATTCTAAAATTGGGCAGGTAAGATTGTACATGGCATGACATGACTAGAAAATGGTAAGACCCAACGTAGATGCACACGAGTCACAATATTGGATAAACTCCCACACTGCTAGTGTTAGAACTTGAACTTGAGACCTTAATCTTAACTTCCCTTCCAATGACCAATTGATCTATCTGTAATATTGGTTGGTATTAAGTTTAAAATATCGAAAAATATTATAAAGTTAATAAAGTTAAAGGATTTATTTGTAAAAAAATAATTTTCGAATTTTAATTAGTTTTTAGCTTTAGTAGTTCTAAGCCTAATATAATATTTATACCAACATAAATAACAATATGATATGCATGTTACAAAAAAGACATGAATAAACTTAGAGATATAAAAATGAATTAACCATACAAGAACTTTCAAAATAAAATAAATATTTAGAAGATTCTAGTTTTATTACATTAATTTGTATAAAATATTAAATCGCATATAAGTTCGGTATATTATAATTTTATTACTTTTGCTGAATCAAATATAATCTTCGTTGCACCACATAACATTGTCTAAATATACAAAAATAATAATTTATCTCCATGAATTATAAAGTAAATCGCTATTTATATCCATTTATTTTTCCTCTCTACATGCAATACTAGTGGTATGTGACCGTCTCATGAAAGGCCTAATGCTTTCTTCCCCTCGATTTTGAGTCTCAAGTCTTCCTCCGATGGTATCTTTCCACCACCTCTCTCGGTGGCTGACCACCATGCCATGAGCTCATCCTGTTATAAAACGCAGACAAAATGTTCAGCTGACTGAAGCCAAAATGCTTAACAAACAACAAACAGTAAGTGCAACTATGTCTTGTCCTATGAAGTTTCTGACATGGACCCTCGACGTTCAGTTCATTCAGCCATAAGGCTACACTGATCCCAGAAAACAAATATGGTTACATGAGCTACAAACAGAAAGAAACTTCATATATTTGAGTTCAGCTCTAGACCTGACTTGATGATACGGAAAGTTTTCAATCAACTCAAATGATATTTACATTATCTGAAAGATAATTTCATAATGTTAACACTTAGATAATAAATAGGATTAGGATCTTAACCGTAAAAGAAATTCTCAGATCTTTCTGATTAGGGTATTGAAAGTTTTTAATACCATAAGAAGTGATCATCTACAACAAAAGAGGTCTATATGTAGGTATAATTAATAATCGATCCTTCAGTGTCTCACAAGTTATATCACCAACAAAGTTACATGATGGCATCCTTACTGATGAATTTTAGAATCAGAAACTAACTAAAATAGAGTAGACTGAAAAAGATATAATGCAAGAGGCAATTTATTGACGAGTTACCTTTTATATTGACGTTGAAGGCCTAGATATATAAGGAATGAAATAACAAAACTTAGCTAAAATTTAGATAAAGATTAAGCAAACAAATCAAAATTTTAAAAGTTTAAATCCTAACATATACTTTATCTTAATAGATAAAATTTTATCTTTTAACAAATATCATATCTTATCTTTACTACTTTCCAAATTTTATCTTTAAACAAAGACGCCATTTTTAACAACTTTGAATCATTCTCGAACATTCCCTCTTGATTCAAAGTTGTAAAACTTTTTGAATTTGATGATATACTTTCCATCACCTTTCAATAGTTGGAGCACATCTCTCCACAATTCTTTTCTTTGGAGCACTTCTCTCTATTATTCAACATGAGCACTTCTCTCATCACTTATCTCCATAGAGTACTTATCTCTATGATAAGTCTTGGTGCACTTCTCACCAACTAGAAGATGTTGTCTTCTTCAATCACTTGCACTATATTTGTTTGTTCTTCATTGTTAAACTTGCAATCCTTTTTCATAAAGTATTGAGACTTCCCTTTATAGCCAAACTTCTCACAATTGCCACATTGAGGAAAGATTCCTTTCTTTGTTGATGATGGAATCTTTGCTATATAGGCTCCCTCCACCATCTTTTCACTCTCTTGGGCTTTTATTGTGCCTCTTTGTTTTTGAGCTTCTAGAACATTAATCACTCATAGGTCCCTCAAGATCTTTGAGAGTGCTGATATCATGTTGAATTTTAAAAAAATAGAAGACGAATAAGATAAGGTAAAGATTGAGGAATACGTAACACTCAAGTCATCTTATTATTAAACTTGGTTGCCTTATATAGGCAAAATACAAAAAGCTAAAATAGATATTTCAGCCAACAAATATGGCTTATAAGATAAGATTAAAGATAAACTATGACCTACTCTAAAGGAATTTTAACAACTCTAAAATTTTGAATTAATTCTCAGCATTTCCTCTTAATTCAAATTTTCAAGGATGGAGCACTTCCCTCCTAATGTAATGCACTTCTCATCACAGTCTTCAAATTTGTTAATGCACATTATCATCAACTTATAGATATTGGAGCGCATCTCTCCATGGTGCACTTCTCATCCACAAATCTAAAAAAGAGTTTCTTCTTGTACCACTTCAACAAAATTTGCATGTTCTTTTTTAAATCTGCAATTCTTTTGCAGATAACCAAATCTTTTGCAGTTATAGCATTGAGGCTTTCCTTTGTACCAACAATATTCCTCTTCATGATTCCTAACTACGTCCTCAGTTTCATCCTGATCAAACACATCAACAACTTCAAACTGATCTCATTGTATCCAAAAGCCTGTTGCGTTGTTTCCAAATTCTTTTCATCTTCTGCGCTCTACTGCATCTCCAATATGATTATCTTAGATTCTACCTCATAAACTCTCTCTCCTCTCTCTTTAGTTTCATTCATCAGAATATTGTCTTCTAATGACTTCTCGATGTCTTTCACCATTGAAACTTGGGGGTGAGATAATTGTTGAATTGCTGGCAGTCATGAGAACTTTATTTTTGTATTTTCTCACTCAATCTCGCAGTCCCTCAAGGATCTAAAGCTCTGGTACCATGATGGATTTTAAAATCAGAAACTAACTAAAATAAAGTAGAATGGAAAAGATATAATGCAAGAGGCAATTTATTGATGAGTTACCCTTTACATTGACGTTGAAGGCCTAAATATATAAGCAATGAAATAACAAACTTAGCTAATATCTAGATAAAGATTAAGCAAACAAATCAAAATTTTAAAAGTTTAAATCCTAGCAAATAATAACTTTATCTTAATAGATAAAATTTTATCTTTTAACAAATATTATATCTTATCTTTACTACTTTCCAAATTTTACCTTTAAACAAAGACTTCATTTTTAACAACTTTGAATCATTCTCCAACACTTCTTGCTTCATGGCAACTAATACTCCTAAACATGTCTGTATCTTCCAATATTGAAGACTAAAATTCTACCATCAAATGCTTGTAACTATACATTTCACTTTAATGCTTTAATGACACAGGCATCGTTACTAACATGTGCCGGGGAAGATCAAATGAAAGACCATCACACTGACATTTCCCAATTCAGATATGAAATGTGTAAGCTGGAGATGAAGAAAAGGTACAATCAATAAGGTATAAAATGCTATCACATTCCCAGTTTATTTTGGTGTGAGACTTGCTAGTTTACGCTTGTGTCATCAAGTTGATATGAATTAATTCGACGTGAAACTTTCTTGTTTATGCTTGCCTATAAGTAAACAAGATATTATAGTTCTGAACTTTTTGTGCACTTGATCAAAGATTAAAACATAATTCACCTTATCTTTTTCCGGCTCATAAACATTATCTGATTATCAACAAAACTCAACTTGGTCATTTAGAGTACCAACATAGTAAAAGTTCACTTACAGGAAATGACCATATTCCACAACCCAAATTGACAGTCCAAACTAGTAATTAAATCAATAGCTTAGATACGCGAAATTCACCTATAGCATTTGAAAAGGGAATAAAATGAATGGATCAGATTTTCACCTCAAGGAAATCATGGTTGGAAATGTACTGACTCGCAACAAAACACTTTATGCCTCCCACATTGACGGCAATAGAACTTTTGGACCTTGGTGGTGAATTATTCCTTTGCATTCCTTTTCCTGAGAAAAGCCACAGAATTTAAAGAATAAGATAACAGAAAGATGAATTACAGAACTCGGAATTAATGGTGTGAAAAAATAGTCTGCCATTCCGAGCTTGCATGAAAAATATGTAAATTATCTCCAGTTAAACATAACAAAGCATGCATACCATCTATACAAGCTACATAGTATCCAGTTCCCCCTAATCCCTCTTCCCACTTGCCCAGACGCAAGCGCAGAAAAAAACCATCTAGGTGTGACAGCGGCATGTGAGAGTTTATCCATCTGATGCGTATGAAACATAGAAAAAATCAGCAGTGGATAAGAAGAGTTTTGAAGAAGATAAACAATCGCATGCTTTTCATCAGGCAATTTTCAACTAAAAGGTAAACTAGAGATGACTAGTGAAGTGATTGCCCCGATTTATATGCTTGTTGCTCATAGAATGTACTTACTTCAGAATATCTGTACGAGACAAGCGAAGTCCTTTTACAGCATCAAAAATCTCCTTTGGTACATCCAGAATCTGATCTTTTGGAAAATTAAACAGAGGCATCGATTGATCTTCTTTCAACTTGCTTTTCCTGGAAGTTGAAGCAACACCTTTTTCAAAAAACTTCATTTTTGTTACCATTTTTCCAGGAGTAGCTTCATCAAATTTCCTATGGAAATCAAATTTTTTCTTCACAATAGGGCCATTTCCATCACAAGCTCTAGATGAACTGTCTGATTTCATAGCCTCACTAGTTTTTGCTATATTTTTTCCACCTGCATCAGCTAGCAAATTTCTAGGAGGACAATCATCAATCAAAGAAGATTGGTATTCCGCTTCATGAATTACTCTCGAAGATTTATTTGGACATGCAATAGCCCAATGATTGAATTGAAAACATCTAATGCACACACAAGGCAATACTTCTGCACCATCAAATGAATCGACATTCCTGAGAAGATCCTGAAGCTCAATATTGCTCGTATGTGGACAATTTCGCAAGTGGTGGCCCTTCACTCCGCAGAAAAAACAAGTTATGGGTGCAAGAACTGCATCATTTGTTGCTTCTGATGTTGTCATGATATGCTTAAGGGCATCCAATCTCCTTGCAAATACAGAAGCCATAACATCTGAATTTTTATATCGTTGGAAAGGTAAGCATAAGAGGTTCTCATTCAGCGAGTCTTCAGCTAACTGTTCCCTAGCCCCAATGACTTTATGGTGATTGCAGGAACCCAAATGATTTGGCAATTCAGGCTTCAACTGTCTACTATGAATGGAACAGTCAAGGGGTTCACCAATACTTTTATTGAAAGCATCCATGTTTGACAATGACATGGCTACAGAATTTTTAGGTGCAAACCTGGTTATCCACAAACTTGCCAATGGGTTATCAAAATTATTAGTCATCGTCCCTTGGCATACTGGTTCAGAATGAATATCATCATCACCAAGTTTTTTACGTTTTCCCAGAGAAGAACTGCAGCTTGTTGTCTTTCTCTCCTTATCAGTTAAGTTGCAAGAATTTTTCTTATCTGCAGAACTACTCCTCTGGACTTCCTGATTGACCACAATGTCAATGGATGTTCCTTCAGGCTGGGTTAGAGGACCTGATACATTACTAGGTGTACAATTATTGAATTTCTCATTTAGTAACAGATATCTTCCATTTACTGCACGACATGCTATAGGCGTAGCATCAACATCATATACCCCATTATCCAAGTCAAGTTTCTTCGATCCATCTGTTTGGTAACTGGCATTTAAGGTGTTTGTTTCCCGAGTCTTTTGTTTAAAGCAATACAGGGACTGAAATATCGACTGAAATCCCATAGTCTTGCAGCCAGGTTCTGGGTTGCTATTGCAGGGTATAAAATTCTGACGAGCACTATCCTGTCCATGGTTAGATTTTGCAGGAGTAAGTGAAAGAGAAGGGGCCTCTTCCCCTTTTGATTTTGATAAACCTTTCACCATATTTGAAATCCAGTTCACAAATGAGCTGTCTTGCTTGAGGAATGATGAGGAGCCAAGACTTTCACCGTATTGTCTTTTGACCGTTTTGCTTCCGACAATCAGCTGTTTCTCAGAGCCCCATTTTCTTTTCCCGGTATGACATAGCCCAACAGTGTTACAACTTTCAACACTTTCATGACTGTCATCATCCTCACTCAGTATTCTTTCATTTGCGTTGTCATCAGATAAAGCCTTAGCTTTGCCTTTCATTTGATACTGCTCGAATCTGCTTTTCTTGGGGTACAAATTAGTCCCGTGATTCTTGTCTCTGAGTAGCATTTCACCATCTTGTTCATAGTTATTTCTGACTCTATGGACAGACTCTGAAGGAATTCTAATTGTTGCCACACAAGCATTTTCACTAAGTGGACCTCTCAAATCATTCTCAGAAGTTGACTCAAGTTTCTCACGAGGCTGAATGTAAGAAGTACCAACATCAATCTCGTTTTTGATTCCTTTCTGAACATATGGAAGCAATTCCTCAGCATTCTGTACTTTATCATCACAGGCTTCCCACTCCTTGACTGAGTTAACTTCTGAGGCCAGAACAACTTTGTTTCCTAACATCTGTTTCCTGTCATCATCATCTCTCACTTCATTTACATGTTTCTTGGGAGTTGAATGAATTGGTGGCGCATCCAGTTTCATACCATCTGCAGTACATGGCAAAGGAAGGAACCAGAAGTGATGCATAATGTCAGAACTCAGAACCAAACCGTAGAATGGAAAATGAGAAATTGAAACAAAGAATAACTAGCTCTGCAATAGTACTGCTCCTTGGTTAAGGCCATAATAAAGATTAAGAATGTTTGCTATAACACAGCATAGCGTATGTTTTCAAAGCATCCAAAGGACACTATAATAAAACATTATCCCAACAGACTTATTTTTAGGATTAAAATCATCTACCATACTTTCTAGCTAAACAAAAATGGATTGTCACCTAACAATCTTGCACTCTCTTTTGCTTTGGCTAGGGATTTTTCACCCATTTTAAAACTGAAAATATAACGTGTATCTTCTCCTTCTTCATCAGTTAGATCCTCCTTTACTTGTGACAGATGCGTCCCCATCAGAGTCCTTGTTCTGTCAACTTCATCTTGTGTTGCTGCATAAGTCAGAAAAGGAACACATTGCCATCAAAATTTCCAAATTCATTCTACCAAGTGGTGACATTCGACTTATTACCTGTCCTAGATTCATGATTCGGTCCACTTGAATGCATGATGCCCGTATTGGTATTGCAAGCAGGAAACTCTACAGAACTTTCTCTTACAGTGACTTGACTAGTCGCATTAAATGCTGGAGCTGTCATGAAATTCTCCTCCTTTATATGTTTGTTATTATTTAATCCACTTCCACTAATCGTATTGCTAGATTCCAAACCCAAAAATTGATTCCCAGAGAAGCTTCCATCAGCACACTTAAGACTCAAACCTTTGCGTGGTGACCAAACGAGTTCAGACAGGGGATCAGCAGCCACAAATTTCATGGCTGACTTCGCACCTGCATTTGCACCTGCACCTGAATCATTGATTAATCTTAGCTGACTCAACTTATTGGAGTAACTCAAAGCAAGTCCTACATCAGTCGATGGTTCTATGTCCTTATCATCCACATTCGTCATCTCTGCACGACCCCTTCAGCGGGCAATCCTGAAATGCCAATGAGGTGCAGGTCAGACTTCTCCATGGTGCGAAAACTCTCTACACAAAACATTAGGATCAAAACATGTTCATCTGAATTCAAAGTTTGAAATAACTGCACTAAAGGAACCTTTTTTTACAAACCAAAAGTGCTTATATTACTTTGGAATTGAACGAGATTCATTAAGCTATTGGTACATTAGTTTTTTATTGACCCCCCTTTTAAGAAGAAGATGAGATCTGCAAGACTATTAGAATCAGTCATTGGCACCAGGCCATTACTCCATCAGTCACATATGTCATAAATCAAGGGCAAGTTACACGTAATTCTGGGATGGAAGGCACTAAAACCCAAGTGAATTACTCGATTTTTATATTTACTTTTCCAAAATACAAGCAACACACGACACTAAACTCTCTGAAGATCAAAAACTTCATCATCCTCCTTGAACTGGAACCTAATATGGCGGATCCCATCATCTCGTCATTGGCTAATAGAATAGTATTGCATGGATTGGTTTAGGTCCATAAAGGTAAAATATATATATAAATGTTCATGAGCCTACTATGGAAAGAAAAACGATTGGAATAACATCACTATAGAAAAGAACTCTATCTGCTGCTAAAAAGAAGAACAACAATTCATAAATCCCATGGGAGAAAAGAGAGAATTATGGAGTCCCACATACCTAACTTCCTTAAAGCTGCTTCCTTTGTGCAAAAAGTTTACACCTTGACAATTAGCAGAACTTCCAAGGCAGTGAAGAGACTGAGATTGGAAAAATAAATTATGTAAGAATCGAGCTGTGTCCGTGAGAGTCTGAGCAATGAAAAGTGGCCGCCAAGCTTTTCCAGCTACAGCTTTAACATGAAGCTGGTATGTCCTTGTGGGAACTTCCACAGATTCTAAAGTATGAGGTTCTGGAGTTGCCACGTGGCGACGTTACATGCCAATAGTGTGTATGTAAACATGATAATTTATAAGGCTAGCCAGTTACTAAAAGAATGGATAATGTACTTTTAATTTAAATCCAAATATTAATCAAATCGGCTTAGTCTTCAGTTGTAGATGAGCGAGTCAATTTAGCATCTGAATTGTATAGACTATATAGCATAAGCTTTTTACTTTATATCATTAAATGATTAGTACTTTTAAGATTATGGCATAATCATTTCTTTGGTTGCGGTTATATAGTTTTTTTTTTTAAATGGCGGTTATATAGTATTTATTCCATGTAACTGGTGATTTGGATAGAGAAAAGAACTAGTTAGTAGTCACCATTGGTGGAGCTGTGGCAGTGATGCGAAGAAAGTGACGACGGGCCTAGTGCAGAATAAATGTTTGCAATTAATATAAAGTAAGAACCTCCCAGAACCCTTGACTTTGATGCTTTTCTTCCATCATATTATTTCATACTTCCTAGCGGTCAATTTTTACCAATTTTTTAAATCTGTTAAACCAATAACATAAAAGCTTTAATCGTATTATATTATTATAAAATTAATTAATAATTAAATAAAAATTAGCTGATTTATTTTAATTTACAAAAATAACCGTGATAAGTTTTTAATAAATTATTAAAATAAATAGAACTAAAAATTTAAAAACTAAATAAAAAATTAGACAATTCAAGATTTTTACAATTAAAGAGACCAGTTAAACTTTTTAGATTGATTTTTACAATTATGTTTTCAAAATATAATATGTTTAATTTTTTGAGGTCAATTCAACGAAACCTTCATGTATTAGCGTTAGAGAAAAAAAAGGGCCTATTTATAATTTTTTTAGAAGTATACCTTGGTTACACTTTTTTTCTTATATCATTGCTGTTTTAAAATTTTAACTCAACTACATAAATGACAATGATTGCTCTTAATGTAATTTTAATTTGATTTTTTTTCTTCCATTAAAATTTTGAACTTAACGGATATTCTATTTAAAGTTTAAATCCTTATATATGTGATTAAATTTTTATATTTGTGTACTATATATCAATGATAATACATATAAGACGATCATACTTTTAAAGTAAAAGTACATTATCCATACTTTTAAATACTGTATAATATATCAATATGAATTATTTAACAATTTTTAAAAATTTTAGGGACTATTTCATAAATTTAAAAAAAAATCAAAACAGTACCCAATACTAACCGGTACCGGTACAGTTCCGTTCTAAAACTCAACCCGGTACCAAACCCATTTCGGTATTATTCATAACATTGTTCCCTTCCCTTGGGTTTGGTAATCAAGTGTCCTTGAAAACAGCCATATATATGAATAAACATATACCTACATTTCAAGTCTCTTCAAAAAGGTCTTTTAATTTCAATACGTTTCATGCTTATAACCCTCTCAATATATCGACATACAGACTTTTGGATTCCAGGCCATCGCATTTCAAAATAAATGCAAAATAGATACCAACTTCCACGTTGAGGCACTCTAGGTACAGGAAACTAATAACAGTGGAATTCCGGGTATAATCGTAGGATCTACTATCAAGGATTACTTTTTAAAAAAAAAGAGAGAGAAAAGAACAAGTGATACCTTAAAATGTTAATAACAATCTTGCTCCAAATCCTCAAATAGCAGTAGCCACGGACTGTTTTCCGGTAAGAAACTCTCACCTCCGCCCCAACCTCTGTCCTGCTCCAACTAACAAGGCCTTCCCAATTACACCTGAATGAAGTCCACAAACCAGCGCTACAGTCCCACCTATAACTATCCATTTCCAATCAATACCGTCATCTTTTTTCCTTTTCGTCTCCACTTCATCTCTCTCATCTTCTCCAGCAGTCACCGGCTCTAAGGATTCCACATTTTCATCAAAGGAAATCTTGGTCGTGATTCTCGCCATTAGTGCACATCTGGAAAGTGTTGCACCTGATTTTCTAGCATTCTGATACGCTCTCATGCCAGAATGCAGCTTCTTGACAGCTCCCCACATCCCATGACGAACTCCCAGTTTTGCAACGTCTTTAGGGATTCCCATATCCTCATAATGGAGCAGAATAACTTCACAAGCAGACATCTGCCCGTCTCCTTTCCGAGATTCCACTGCATTCCGTAAATAAATTGGTCATTAAAAAGCCCATTGAATTGTTGGTTAAAAGGCTTCAGGAAATTGTGTGACAAAGACACATTGGTTGGTTGAAACTACTTACCAGCCCTGATCACCCAACTTGAGAAGTAAAGCTCCACACGCCTTGGCTTGTCTCGCTTTGGCAAACTTGGATATGGCACCCCCTGCAGTGTTGCCATTTTACATATCAACAGTCATACCTCAAGCTTGGTCTAAAAATTGTCCGTATTTTAAGATGCTCATGTTTTTTTATCCAACCATTGCACATAAATAAAACAACAGAATGATATCAATAAAGTTTGGAAGGACAACAGGAAACAGGAAAATAAATGTCTGCAAGAGTACCTTGGTAACACAGTAATATGTTTTCCCAACCTCCCATATTTTGCGGCCAATGATGTATTCTCTATCACTACAGAAAAATGGAAACTGCAAATCGGAGAAACAGACATCTTGTCACTCGCTAATTCAAAGTTCCAAACAAGTGAAATAACAATGTAAAGATATAATAACAAGTCATCACTCATAGCATGCATTTCACCAACCTTTTTAATCCAGTGAACAACCATTGTCCCTGTATGACGACATTCCTCCAATATTTCGACGTATGCAAGCATTGGATCCCACTTGGGTCTGAACTCATCATCCCAAAAGAAATCTCTAATCAATTCTGGAGTCGCATCCTCAAAAACAGTTCTACTACGGTATATAGTGGGACCTGTCTGATATACAAGAAGGACACAAACATACAGTGAACACAAATATTTTCAAATTGATGATTACCACAAAAAGAAAACTAACAGCAAAAACAACCTAGACATATCAAACATACAGTGAACACAAATATTTTCAAATTGATGATTACCACAAAAAGAAAACTAACAGCAAAAACAACTCAGACATGTCACCGTTATGGCTGGACTCTAAATTACCATGCATCAGCATGTCATGTCCACAAAAAGCAAATGGGGGAATCCTCCTACAATACAACCACCAGCCAAAACATCCCCGACGGATAATAATACACAGAAGTAAATGGTTCAATATGGTATAAGAAACAGTAACAATTGGTATAAATATGATGCTTCGCATGCCAAAGAGATATAAGATTAGTGTAGCGCTAAGCTCCTACACCCAGGAGAGGATTTTGGATTAGACTTTCCTGTCGTCCATGCCTGCGTACAGATGCCCTCCAAGACCAAAAGGTAATTAAAAAAAATGGATTACGAAGAATATCTTTTAATTGTATACCAGTAAACCCCAGAGATATTTAATCAAATAAGTGATAGTTCCAATCTACCTGAGGCTCATGGCGCCAAGCTTGGTACCTCATATTTGGAGTAGATCTTTCCATGAAAGATTGCCAATCCATCTGCCCATCTTTTCCTTCAAAGAGATGCAGTAGGTGTTGTAAATCATTTTCTGTAACAATGTCCTTTCTGTGTGCTTCATCAGAAGAGCTGCATATAATAGAAGCATCACAAACCAATCCATCTTTCAGTAGAACAACATTAATAACGCAATCCAAAAGTCATTTCCAGATTAATATATCTCAGACTTATAACACATAACATAGAGGTCCAAGGAAATTCAGAAGCCAAGGAACATTTAGAAATGAACAGGTAAACGAAAAGTAAATTGATATATATTTTTTGTTTTTCTTTTACTCGGTCGTGTAAAGTAAATTCATATTTACCTTGAAGAATCAACACAATCGTCCAACGGCGCCGGTTCCGCCGACGTTGTCGACTTTCCATTTTTATCCTTGAAATTGGACCAAACGGTGCGGCAAACAGAGAAAGCAGAGAGAGCTGTGAAAGCAAGCCAGAAGCGCGGAGCTCCGAACCCAAGCGGTACGGTCCAAAGGAACCTAAACTTGCTTCTCAGGCCGAGGTAGACCAAGCCGGTCCAGCGTGGCCGCCACGACCAGCCGATGACGAGACCGATCATGACGGCGAGCCATATCGGCACTGCGCAGAGCAAGATGTCGACGAATGTTTCCGTAACTGACGGTTTCTTTAACAACTCCATGAGATCGAAGAAGATTTCGTCCATCTTGCCGGGAAATTTGGGATTTTCCACGAAAATCCAAGGAGGATCATCAAATCAGTCTACATGGACGAATCGGCCGACTCTGGTTATGGATCGAAGAGAGATCTTAGAAAAAGGGCGAAGGGACGGAAATAGAGAGGCCGCCAGCCGTTGACCAAGATCCTGGTGAATATATGACGTGGCAGTATAACCTCCGTTGATGTGAATTTCATTTTGTATGAAGAATAACCCTCTGCTACGCGAATTTTTAAGGAGCGTGCATGAACAGTATCCTGTTTTTCAGCGTGTATTTACTATTTAGGTATATATAATAATTTGATGATTATAACTAAATTATTTAATAATTTAAACTTAAGCAATTAATAAATTTTAGTATAATGCATGATAATCTTATATTTTAATTTAATGGACTTCAGAATGTATATTCATTTTTTGTGGTAAAAAGATTTATTAAAATTTTCATATTTTAGTTCTTAACTTTTATAATTTATAAAAATTATTCAATTATTTAAAACTAATTATTATCAAGAATTTCAATTATTTAAATATATCTGTTTAATTTATAATTATTAAAAATTTTGAAATCTTTATTATTTATTTTTATCAATTTAAACTGTAAATGATCATTTTTATGATGGACGCGCTTCAGGTGAGCGTGTAGAAATGTAGTTTACTGTACATTTATACTTAAGAGGGAGAAGGTGCTTTGCGTCGCTGTCGGAGATACTCACCTGTTACCCACCTCTATCTAATCACCTGCCGCCAAGTATCATTACGCTTTCTCATCCTAATTAGTTGTAATTTCTTTATATGTTGGACCAATAAATTTATTCTTTCTATATATGTGAATTAATTATAATCCTCAATGTTTTTATAATTTATAATTTTTATAAAAAATTGATAATTATTTTTCATTAAAAATTAATCAAATTGACTAGTGACATAATTTGAAAGTTTTAACCAAATGGACATATGGCATTATTTAAAAATGTGACAATGTCACTTCTATAAATAATTAGTAAAAGATTAACAAAAAAGTGTTTATTTAATAAAGTCTAAGATATTATTTAGAATATTAAATCATAATTTTTTAAGAATATTAAATGAACACATGTACCATTTTATTTTTAATAACAGGCTGATTTAAAATACGTTTTCATAAAATATCGATAAAAACTAACTAAAAATACATATTCATTTAATAAGATTTGATAATTTTTTAAAGAATATTAATATAAAATGTTTAAAAATAAATTAAATTACAAGCGAATCATATATCTTTATTCTTTAATTATATATAGTAATAAAGAGCCATATTGCTTTAATTGAGGTTCTTGTTTGTATTTTTAAGAACATTAAATATTAAATTGCTGAAATGGAATTTATTTTAATAGTTTTATGTTAAAAATTTCTCCCTTAGTACAATGAGTTACACATTGGAATTTTGGAATATTAATTTGTACAAAAAGAAATCCAAATTTTGGCCTAATTACCAAACAGGCCCCTTGATGATGAGGTATTACAATTACAAACATGTGATTTAGGCCCAAAAGAAGAAGTTGAGTTTATAAAAGCTCTACATGGGCCATGATAACTTTGTGTGTGCAAAAATACTTGAGTTAATTGTCACGCTCAACATAACTTCCCTTTGATTCTTTCTTTTGAAATGGACTTTTTCCCAAGAAATTTTTAGTTAGGAGTCATTGAATTGCTTTTTCTCAAATTTCGTATCGTTAAATCACTAGAAAGTATTCAAAAGTGTTTTAAAGAATCCCCAAAAAAAAAAAGAAAGAGAAGATTTTCACTTTTTGGCCACACATACTCAAATATGTCTCTCTTCTCTTTTGACTCTCCCTAGATCACAAAAAATGCCTTCAAACCTTACTACACTATGACCAAATGATGATGCGAGGATCTATGATTCTTATATACACAACTATGATGTCAGTTCCTTCATTATTGTACGGATCAAATTATTGTCTTAGCAAAATGTTGATATAAAGCTAAAGCTAAAGTTTGATTTGTTGCCATTACCCTTCAAGGCCAAGTGTTTAAGGAGATGCCAACACTTTAGACCCATCTAATCAAAGCGAGTGCAACTCCTTGTAGATGTGTAGTTCAATTATGCAAGAAGAGGGCATATATGGGATGAAGAAAACCAATGTTTAGTATTGATCATATCGTTACTAATGTACTAATTAATCTTATTGAAATTTTAACTTGAGAATAATATTAAAACTAATGAGTGACCTCTTAGTTAGAAAAGTGTTTACCATTAGCCTAATGTGACCTTGTCTGCTTCGTTCAATTATTGTCCAAAGTTAGTACATGACCTCATTAATTGGATGACATGAAATTCCCAACTAAATTTCTTGAAGTGCCAGACAGCGATATGAAGACTTTGCAAGTACTCACAAATTATTCAACTAGCAAGCACATTTGAAGTCAGCTACCTGGCCAAGATCATTAATTCACCCACATGGTTCAAGTTTTCCAAATCTACATGTGGTAAATGATGCGTATCATTGAATGGGCTAAGAATGAGATATGTAGAGACACAGCAGCAAGGGAAGGAATAGGTTATAATTTTGTGCACACAAATTGATTAGGTTATGACCCACCAAATGCATTAAAAAAGCAAAGCAAAGGAGCTTAGTATTAGCAGTATCAATCTGGTTGTAAATGGCAGTCTTTAGGTGAAAAAGGGATGATTCAAAGCTGAATCTTGGTGGTTTTCTCCTTTTCTTTTCTTGTTATGGTTTAGAGTGTTTCTCGTGCAACTAATAAAGTGAAATCTGCTACGAGTTTCAACATTATTCTTTGTTACTCTCTACAAGCAACCAGTTATTCAACCAGAAAAGGTCAAAATCCCATTTCGTTTTCCTTCCTTTCAGTCAGAATTTATGTTGTTTCCAATGAAAGAAAATGAATAGGGAAGGGAACTTCTGATGAAAAGATTACACAGTTTCTCCCCCTTGAAGAGTTCTCAACATATAGAAACGTAGATGGTGGCAATCGAATTTAGGTTGATGATACTGAAAGATTTGTATCCACGTCAATACCTTCTGGTTGAACTAATCGTCAAAGTAATATTGCCAAAGCAGTCACTATAAACTAATGGTTAAAGGATCTTTCTTGGTTCTGGAAATAAACGAAAGACAAAGCAACATGAGATCAGAGAAATATACTTACCAAAACATCAGGCCAGTGCAAGTGATGATTGATCAGTTTGAGTTTCTCCTATGCATAGAGACTTCCCATTTGTCTGGTTTGTTGAGGGGAATGAAGCCTGGTCCGACATCATTCAGGAGATGTTTCAAGTGAAGGGTCTCGAACCAGACAGCATTCCCCTCAACTGTTCGTGTTCATAGAAGCAGTGCACAGAGAGAAAGAAAAGAAAGAGCTGGGGAAAGAGACAGTGTTAGATTTTGATTTGGGCATGCATTCTTTTCATGGGCCCTTATATACGTAAAAGGGGTTGAGTAAGAGAGTGAGTCGCTTTTATTTTGTGGGTCTCGTATTGACATGCAGTCCCACTTTCTACAGTTTAACCCTAATTCTCCACATCACATGCTTTGTTCAACAAGATAGATACTCTGGATTTGTTCGCTAGCTTCAGGACTTTGCTTCTTGCACGCAAATTCACAGTCTTATACGCCACACACATTAAATAGAATAACTTTTAAAGACTACAGACTTTTCTTGGGATAACACACTAATCACAAGCCATGTGTTATTTCTAAGACTAAAATCTGAAAACGACATGCATAGGCCATCCCCTTCAAGTTTGTTTAGTTGGAGGAAATTAAGGGTTCCTGGAGGACCGGAAGGCCATTTCATCCAGTGGGTTTACAATTCAGAATATTGGCAGTAAACTTAAGGTCAAAAAACAGTGTGAGGTACGAGAAGGATGACGCTCCATCAATGAGGGGTCATCGGTCTAATGGTAAGAAATTAATACAAGTTTGCCTGAACAGACACGCCATTTCCAAAAAACTGGGAACTGAGCATGCCTAGATTTTCAACTTGGAAAACTAGTGTTGATTCGTTATGTTGCACAATGTCACGTAAGATCCCTAAGTTCCTTCTACAAAACGTTACAAAAACAGTGTCTATGCGATGGAAGTTTTGCTTTAGATGGAAGAAAAACCAGTGGAAGCTAGGCTATGGTGGAAACTTGTTGAAATGGTTAAGGAAGTAAATTACTTACATGTCGAGATTATCGTGACGAAAGTCTTACCCTCGAACAGTCTAAACTAGAATGATTGAAAACGAATCATAGTTTGAAGATAGTACTCTCCTCTCCTTCTAAAGGTTTCCCTCTAAAAGTGATGTTGTTGCTTTATTACTCTTCCTTTGAAGGACTAAAGACTTGCAAGCTTGGAGAATGGCAGGAGTCATTAATATACAAGGCTCATTAGTGACATTGCCGTTTAAGAAATTTTAAAAAATTATTAGTCAAGCATGAAGACATATTATGATATAAAAAATAATTTATCTAAAATACGCTATTTGAAAAAACTATTACCTGTATTCGAAGATTTATGAACCCTAAAGATAGTAGTTACAACAAGTTCGAAAAACAGAACTGTAGAGAAGAAAGGGACGTGCCAACTGCTCTGGGGTCAGGAGTGGTTGGTCAGGAATTTTCTTGTTTTGGGAACTTATTTTTCAGTGACAAGATGTATGAACAATGTAAAAGGCAAAAAACATGCAGTTAGTTTGATTTTGGGAGCCTAAAAAAGTTAGGCAATTTTAATGCATGTGGTCTTTTTGACTAGAGAATTTTTGCTAACAAAAACTGGAATTTGTTCACCAAAAGTCTCAATATGTTGCTGTTAGCTCACCGAAACACTCCCACTCCCACTCCCAACACCGGGTGCTTTACGCTCTATCTCTATCTTTTTCTTTTGCTTTAAAGACCTTTTCATGATGACGCCTACCATAATTATGCACAACAAAGATTTAACAAAAGCACAGCTTAAGGATAACGGGACCCTCAACCTCACCCTCTCCAACTTTCATACACCTACCTTTTCCTAGTTGTGAATCGTTTTGCGAAAGGCGTTACTGCATAGAATTTGTACGTGTAATCTGATTGACTGCATAGAATTTGTAGTTATTGTTCCTATCCACATTCACTGATTGTTATTGCTGCGTTCTAGTACAATAAATTGTGGAAAGGATGAAATAAAGGAAAATCAGGCTAGGAAGTTCAAAGACAAAAGTGTTTTTGAGTGATTAAATTACCAACAGAAGGGAAATTGAAGCAGTTTACAGGGAAAAGGTAACACTTTATGCACATAAGTTACAGAAATTTACACTTACATAAATTACACATACATGGAAATAAGTCCTTCACAACATAAAGGGCACAAGTAGGGTATTCTTCAAAGCAGCTGTGAAGAAAGTACGAGTAATTTAGGACCGTTTACCTCCCATAAATTAGGAACACACCTTCAACCTACAACTGAAGTAATGTGTACATTTACTTCCAGAGGAATTGTCTGGTTTACCTCGTCTACAAGCCCGCTTGAATCATGTCCATTGAGAATTTCATGTTGATCCTTTCTGCTAGTTGGAAAAGGATTGCCGTCATCTTCTTTAAAAGTACCCAGAGTGGGACGATTTCCTGGACCAAAACCCCCTTTCACACTGGCAGTCTGAGATGAATTCACTGCATCACTGCAGCTCTTCCTTCGACCCAGCTTTGGAGACTTAGCGCGAGTTGGTGGCAGCTGTAGTTCAGGCAAAACTTAGCAGATTATATTGATCATACATACGCAACAATATTTTTTCTCCCTGCTTCCTTTTCTAAGCAACTCTTGTACCATCTCCAAATGTTAAGAATTTAAATATTAAGATGGCACCACTTAAAAAATCACTTCCCAACATGACAGTAATGAAGTGAGTGAATTGACCTTCAGTACCTTTTTCAGCTCAACCTTAGGAGGCGGTCCCTCGTGATAGAAGCTTGGCATTGGACTAGCCTTAAACATCAAACTTTTCCTTAGCTGCTTAATTGCTGCCTGCTTCTCTTCCTTGAAATACATGATCAAAAGCATGAATAAAGAAATGCATTTAAGTCATCCACATTTAACAATTGACTAGAATAGTTGAGAAGATCCAGAACTATCTGGTTCTACAACATACTGAGATCACCTTACCTTGGACCTTACTTCATTTTGAGTTTTCTCAGCCTCCAAAGCCTGCTGTTTCTCCTCTAACTTTGAATAGAACTGACAGATGAAAACATAACAACGACATTAACTCTTCATTAGTGACAAATGAAACATAACAATGACGTCAATTTCGAATAAAAAAGCTTAAGACAAAATTCAAATCTATGCATGAGGCTGAGCTAATACCTCCTTCCGTTTCTCAGCGCGTTCAGTGCTTCTAAATACTGGAGCTGATGCAATGAATTTCTTGGACTTGACAGTCCGTGCAGTAGCTGCATTACTGCAAGCTGTTAAGGTGAGAAATCAAATTCAAGAGAAAGCAAACTGGAAGGGTTGCAATAGCAAAGTTAAATTTCAAATTTTACTAGAGATTTTAATTTCAAGTAGTTATAGGATACGAGGAAGTGACAGAACAAGCATCTTCCTCATCAGAATGCTTCTTGTTATTGGGTTGCAATGGCTTCCTTGGTACTGGAAGTGGCTGCAGTTGAGGGCAAAGACATTTCAGCATCAAGTATTATATTCACGATGAAAGCAATATAGTTCAGTGTTATCATATGGTAAGTTTCAACTCTGCTGAAGTGAATCAGCATCTGATTTTGGACAAGGCGAAGAGCTACTAACATTAGATGCAAACCTAACCTGATTCTGCTTTATGGAGTTCGGGTGAAGAGCCTTGCTTGCATTAGACGGTCTATTAACACCAGTAACGGCTTCATGTTCAAATCCAGAAGGACGAGCTCCAGAGGAGGCACGTTTTGCAGTTGCTAGGGAAAATGGCTGAGGAACAGTGGGCTTGGTTCGAACGGCTCCAGCAGAAGTAAGTTTTGAAGCATGTTTTGTGGATCCTGCCTTGTTCTGCCTTTTTTTCTGTTTTTCTGATTTAGCATTTTCTTCAGGCAAGTCAGAGCTCACTACATTCTGTTTCTCCTTACTCTCTTCAGTAAGAGAAAGTTCAGCAATCTCAGTTGACATCTCATTTGTACATTCCTTCACCTCATATTCCTTTGCTTCAGTGCCCTCCTCTGAGCTCTGGAACTCAGGATCCCCATTAATAGGTTCATAGGACTCCAGAACACCATGGTGGTTAGAGACATTTTCATCACTTGAATTGTGAGATACATCAGTTGAATAAACTATAACACGGTCTGGCTCTTTGTCCATGCAAATGTCAGTAACTTCTATTCCCATGGTACTACAACAAGACATACAGAAATCTCCATTACATTAATTAGGTTATCCTTCATGCATCTGTTATATTCCTGTGTATGGAATAAGATTTTATTCTCCATATATCATCTAAAAACAGGCATTTTAAACCTCTAGCTAATATGGAAGTTTCCCATGCAATTAAACCGTTCTACTTCACTACAACAATGTCCTTTAGTGGAGACAAAATTTTAAAACACGTGTATCCATTCATCTCGACAAGTAGAACAAAGAAAGACATGAGAATCATTTAAGAAGCAGTTACCACAGATGCATATTTGCAAAGGTCATTCACTTTAAGAAAACGAAAAGGATGTAATGATTATCCCTGTAGAAAAGATGTTAACAGATGTCAAATTTGACAAACATATATTAGCAGCTAAGGAAAGTTCACAGAGATTGTTACCCTTTAATAATAGCAAAGACATAGATACACAAGCAAGTAAAAAAGAGTAAGTGAAATAGCCAAAGGAAATGAAACAAAAGAGAAAGACAAGAAACTGAGATGTCAAAGAACTCTCTGGCCTTTACACAGGAAACAAAAATTTGATTATTGTATTTGCACTATACAAAACGTGGCAGGTTTAAAGATGAGAGATTCAACAGCTGCTCACTGGAAAATCAAAAGAAGTAGCTGCAAATGAGACAAGTTCCAGTGTTCAAATCCTGTGGTTAATTATAATATTTATCACATAACTCAAAATAACAGCATAGATACCAATGAACACGAAACTTCTGCTTAATGAAACAGAAACCATGAAGTGAAGGAGAAAATTACAGCAATGGTTTTTGCCAATTGCCAAGAATGAAAATGTTCACCATCTAAGAGAAAGTAAGCAGCAAACAGAAGCATTTTCCACAGACAGTGGGGTTATTGAGCTGCGAAATTACATAATTAGACAAAAGCTGGGGTTTCAAGAATCCATTTCAGAGATGATTATATTCCCAATCCAGTATAACGATATGCAATCCAAGGTAAAAGTTCATCTAAAATCAAGAAATGGTTGAAACCAATCAGCGCAAGCTTGAAAGATTTCAAAAGAAACGACTCTACTCTCTAGCAAATCAAAGTAACTGCTTTGAGCACCAAAATTGCTCAAGTTTCAAACTTTTTGGCTCCAGTTCCAGTCCTACTGTCTCCAGCAAGCAAACATGAAAATTGGAAGTACTAAAAGACAATGAAAAACCAAGAAGAATAGCTATTCAAAATTCCATTGAATTACCCAGAAAGAAAAATAAAAAAAAGTAGCCACATTTTACAATTGAGAACAGATCGAAGAGCAGATAAGAACCAGCAGAAGACGACAGGGAATGTATCAAAAAAGCAAATACATTACATAACATCAACATTCAATCTCAACCCACATTACAAGCATTTCCGAGACAGGAAACAGATCCAAATACGGAGAAGCAGAATGCTTCTTCTTTCTGTAAAAAAACTCACCAGAATTGGGTCTGATCTGCGAAGGAAACGGAAGCACTGTTGTATCTTATCGAGCTCAGCGTGCGTGTCTTTGTTGGATGTTCGCTTCTGTCAACGTTTGTTTGTTTTTATAGTACTTCAAACCTTTCTTCAGTCGGTGTTAACGGCGTCAATTCACGGAGTTAAACTGAAATTTCAAATTTGATTTTGGTTGGTTGGAAATAATATAATATTGATTATTTTGTGAAAGTGTTTTCTTTTTCTCGAGAAAGTATTTTATGGTTCGGCTTTTGGCCCACTAATCGCCTCAAAGTCACAATTTTTTTTTTGAGGGATCAAAGTCACAATTATTAAATGCTATTAATAATTATTTTTATTATGCGAAAGAATCAGACTAACCAAACTTGGTAAGCCTCGTTGGCGTAAAGCTGCACAAAACCGTCCAATTTTTATAAAGGTTAATTATAATAAAAATATCAAATTCTACTTAATTTATAATACTAATTTAAAATTAAAAAGTACCACTAAAATATTATGAATTTTAATTTTTAACATAAATAGCTCAATATTAAATTTTCATTAACATAAAAGACATAATGAGTCATGTCAAATAATGGGTTTGCTATATATTTTTATTTCATAATTATTTTAAGGTATTTGAAATTTTTAACTTATTAAATAATAAAATTCATACATAAAATAAATACAATAATGTAACGTGATAATTAGGGGAGAACTTAAAAAAGGTTGTTTTTATTAAAAATTAAAATGTTATATATTTTAGTATTATTTTTTAAAATTTACATTACTATTTAAAATTGAGTAAAGTTTGAAATCTTTACAATTAACCATTTTCACAATCAAACTTTAAATTTTTAGTCATCGCTTTAAGTTTAAAATTATGTATTTACTTAATACATAATTAAAATAAAGTTAAAAATAACAACAATGAAAATTTATTCTTTTTAAAAGTAATATTAAGTTATAGCAATAACCTACATAATATTTGTATATTACATATGTTAAAAGTTAGGATGTTTTAGTGGTATCTTTTAATTTTAAGTTACAACAACAGTAAAAAAATTTCGCTAAAATACAGAGTTTAAAAAAATTTAGTAGTACGCAATCTTATTTTTAATAAATTTCATAAATTGAAGACTTGAGAAAAAATTTATAGAATTTTAATATACTCAAAATTCAGAATATTGATTAAATGCAAGCAAATTTTTATTTAATATGCGTAGATGTGTACAAAACTAGTGAAGAACGTATCATATAAGTAGGCACGTAAAGATGTCGTTAACCAAATGATTGGAAGCTTTCGGACTTATTAGCGTGCACACCAAAATAATAATAATTTTTAATTATGGTCGAAAGGCAGATTAAGTGGGCACAGAAAAATGTTGCACACCACCGCTGGAAGATTTAGTTTTCTAATGTGTAGTTCAAGAATCTTATGCTTTTATTAGCTGATGAGCGCTGCACCTACTAATATTCCATTCTCCATTTCTTTATTTACAAGCTGGCACAACAACCCTAAAATGCGGTATCAAATATTTGTCCTTAAATCCATTTATACCACCAAATGTGAAATTTTCTTAGTTTATTTTTATCTATTTTTTGATTCTAAATGTTAATTATGTTCCTATAAATTTTGGTGTTAAAACTGGTTCATTTCTACGAGTCACGACGTCTAAATTCATGCGTTGACTACTTTGTCGGATGTTCAAATTAATGTAGCATTTAAATGTGCCAACTTTTAAATATTTTCTCATATTTAATTTTGTGGGATATCTAAAAATGTCGGAGTCAACTCTCCATATTCTTAAATTACTTGACATATTATTAAAGAAATTTGTAATTTTACTTTTTTTAAAACAATTTTACTTAATTTAAATATATTTTATTATTCTAAACATTTTATAAATTAACTTTTATAATAAAACTACTTACAATAACGTTTTGTTAAAATTATATTTAATTACTTTAATCAATGTTTTAAAAGTTGAAGTAGAAATTAAACCAATAAGACAACAAATTTAAGGTTTAAAAAGTTCAATCGATATTAGACTATAATAAAATTGGTTAAAGATTTAATAAAATTAAAATATATTGTCCTTAACAATCGAAGAATTTGAAGTTTAATTAAAAATAATTTAAATAAAAATAAATTAGTTTATTTTAATTTATAAAAATTGAATAGCTTGTGAAAACTAACTGATTACTTAATACTTATCAATTTTTGACAATAAAGATTATTAAATTAAATAAAACCGAAACGTCAAAAATTATACTAAAAATTAATCAGTTTAAAGTTTTTACTATTTAACCGATCAAATCAGTTCAATTTTTAAAAAATTGATTTTAATACTGTTTATTATGTAATTTATTGTTAAGTGTTTGATTGTAATCATGATTTTTATAAAAAAAAAAGTCAATATAAAATTAGTAAAGGGTTGTTCTTAATATTTTTATATCATATGTTGTTTTAAATAAATAATAAAATATTATTTAAAATAAATGAAATCAGATGGAATTTTTAAATATGAAAATATGAATGGACTTGTACGTGAAATTAAAACGAACTAATCTGGTAATCTACATGTGTCTAATAAGCTTCGACTAGTAAGTAACGAAAGAAAAAATAGATTGATTGCAACATTGATAATATCCCTTATCTCATGTTAGTGTATAAAATAGACCATCCTCTCACCTAAACTATTCATACTTTTAACGCAATTAAGTAAATTAGTTGGGCTGTTAATGAGTAGTGTGACAAATGCGGTTCTCCCAGATGTTCATGTGTCAACCAGAAAAAGGCAATCAAAGATAAGACGTCGTAACCAAATAAGTGCACTTAAACCCTTTTGATAATGTCCTTACAACTTCTAATCAATAGAACACCAACTTCCCTAATGCTATGCCCAATTTGCCCAATCCCACATCTTTATATTACAAAATTATAGAAGTGTTTAGTAAACAAATTTATCAGCTAATTTTTAGCTTATTGATTAAAAGTTAATATTTGGACTATCTTAAAAAAATAATTGATATGTTTGATGAATAACTTATTAGTTAGCTTATTTAACTTCAATAAGTTGATTTCTAAAAGCTCCATAAAAAGAGTTTTTAGAGTCAGTTGTTTGCCTAATGACAGTATTATTCTCCACTTTACTCTCAACTTTTACTTTGTGTATTTTTAAAGTTGATTTTTTATTGTACAATTATGTCATGAATTTTGGAAGAATATAATAAAAGGGTTAATTAAATTTTTAAATATTTATTTAATTTTATAATATTAATTTACATTTAAAAATACCATAATATTAAGTTTTTTAATATAAAGAATTACATAAAATTAATATTTTTAGTATATAACTACTATATATCGTACATGTGTCATACTATAATTATAGATATTTTTAATTTATTAAATAATAAAATTCATACATATTATATGAAAAATACTAATATGATATAACTCACTGCATCATTCATATTAATAGAAAATTTAACGTTGAATTATTATTATTATTATTTTGTTTTCATTAAAGTTATAAACTTAATTTTTGTAAAATTAAATATCTAAATTTAAAATATTATAAGAATATTCAACGAAATACTAAGAAATATAATATTCATGCCCTTATATTTTTTTTAAAATAATGCTTTCATAAGTCATTTTACGCATCAACAACTAATACTAAATAACTAATTTTACCAAATATCTTTAATAACAACTGATATTATCTGCTGGTAAAATCAGCTCATATAATCAACTAACAGTTAATGCAATCCGCTATTTGTCAAACAGGACCTATATAATTTTTGTAAAATTAAATATTTAAATTTAAAATATTATAAGAATATTCAACGAAATACTAAGAAATATAATATTCATGCCCTTATATATATTTTTTAAATAATGCTTTCATAAGTCATTTTACGCATCAACAACTAATATTAAATAACTAATTTTACCAAATATCTTTAATAACAACTGATATTATCTACTGGTAAAATCAGCTCATATAATCAACTAATAGTTAATGCAATCCGCTATTTGTCAAACAGGACCAATATGTTTTCACATAACATCGCTGATCAAGGACAAATATATGATTTATAAATTATTACTGTTATTATATATCTTAAAAATATAAATATAAATATAAATCTATTGATATAGGAAAAGAAAGTAGTTGTGAGTGCCAACTTAAATCGGGTGGCAGAAAGCGCTTTCTGATGAATAAGTTAGGTAATTTCTGTTTGGACTCTTAATATAAATGTTTGTTTGCACCCATTATATTTCATTATTTCGACAGAGATAGTTGGTATTTGTGATAACCGAATAGGGGAAGATTCGAAGGTATGAAAATGCTTTGGAGTCACTTGAATTAATAAATATGAAATTGTTTAAAATACTCAACACCTTCTATCAGCGACGAATTCAGGATTTTAGTCTTGGGGAACTGACGCCTATGCTATATATATGTATATATTCTGAAAAATTTTTAGTTTGGAGAGCTGGCACCTATATATATATATGTATATATTCTGAAAACTTTTAGTCTTGAGGGGGCTATAGCACCTGTCAGCCCCTGCATACGTCCCTGCCTTCTATTCTATTCTAACAATGGGATTCCAACTTCATAAAAGACACAGATTTAATTTATCCACTTAATAAAGAAAATATTTAAATATAAAGATATTTTAAAGATTAATTTATATCGTATATAGAGGGAGAGATTAGGGGTTGTGGGGTACGATTGTGAGCTGTAAGGCCCAGATAAAAGTGTGACTTTGGAGGAAGACCTGACCTGGAGTAGAAGGAAGGATGGCAAATTGCATATGATTTTGAAGGCATATAAAAAATAAAAAAAATTAATAAATAAGAAGAGCTCAAATCATGTACATTGGACCCCACACACATCTTGTCTCCTGGCCATCCCTTTACCCTTCAATTGTAAGTGAATCAATTGATCTATCAAATTCAACTGGGTCCCAATATACAATCCTGATTGTTTCTACACCAGTCACCCCCACGATTGATGATTATGATCTTTTCAATATGCAGAGAAGAACAAAAAAAACTAATCCCAAGTTCATTACTTAGCTCTAAAGTTGTAATGCTCTCACACGCTCGCACTTGGTTTCAATCATTGCGCATGATTAGTTGCTCAGTAATGTCCGGTTTAAGATGTGTATTAGGCTTCAGATCACCTGTGCCCATCTTACGTGGACCACCTCATCTTCCCCATCTTACGTGGACCACCTTGCTAAATTAATAGTTAATGTGTCTTATATTTTATTAATTATTATATAAATACATTTACATAAAATTTAAATAATATAATAATTTATATTATCTATTTTAAATAATTTACTTAACAAATTAAATAACAAAGAATGTCAATATTGAATAAGATAAAATTAGTACTTTATGCATAAAAAAGAGTTATTGAAAAAAAGGAAATAATAGCTCCAAATCCACACAAAAAAAGTTAGTAAAAAGTATAATGTATAAGGCAATTTACTTGAAATCCAGATCCAGAGAGCTAAAGTGGTAATAATAGAATTAAGGACAAACGATAGTGCCACAATCAATCTGAAAAGTATATTTATAGTTTTCAGATTTACCTTTCAAATCACTATATTCCATGTTCAAATCACATTTACCTTTAAACAGTCAACTAATTACAATAATCATTTGCTATCTTCTAAACCTCAGACTAAAAGAAAATCTACAAATTTTTACAAAAAAAATCTCATCACAATCAGGGACGGAGCCATGTTATAGGGGAGGGGGGCCATCAATAATTTTTTTAAAAAAATATTACTTATATAATTTAAATTTTTAAAATTACAAATATAAGTGGCCTCCCTTAAAAAAAAATCCCTATCTTCTCTTCTCTTCAACTCTGCACGCACAGCCTTCCTTCGCCAGATTGAAAACGCCTCCACC
>JANKOE010000206.1:84078113-84097209 GCA_026284465.1 Erythroxylum citrifolium | reverse complement strand
GATAGATGATTTTCGTGATCTAAAAGAACGGCGTGTTGCATTTTGATTATTTATTAATAATATTATATAATTGTATTATTTTTTTGCATTTAGATGTTGGCCCCCGGCCCCCTTAAAGTTGAGTCTGGCTCCATCCCTGATCACAGCATTTGCTTCTTCTCTCTTGTGTGCCAGTCTCTTCTAACTTATGATATATTTCGTTCAATTTTCACATGTTAGTTAAACATATCATTTCTTTGCTTTGGTTATTATTACTGCTCTAACAACAACAATAACAACAACAACAGTTAGTAAAAGTTTTACTAAAATGCAAGATATGATATATGTTGATTTTTATTTTATTAAAAAATATATTTATGTATATGTTCTTATTATAATTTAACAATATTAAATGGAATTTGACCATTGTATTCAACGTAATTTTTAAGTTAATGTTACAAAATTTGAACTTGTTTTTCATTTTTATGGGTTTTTAAAATCTTAACTTTTACAAATTTGTAAAATAGTTTTGTTCAAATAATTTTTAAAATTTAAGGATTAAGTTATTTAAACGAATAACATCTTAATACAGATAAGTGTGTATATATATAGCTTTTCTAACTTTAATAATATTTGATATTATAAATTTAAGTCAAAATATATTATATTATTTATAATAAAAAGTTTCAATATAATTTATCTTTAGGTCATGTTTGATAGAGCGATTAGTAATGGAATGGAATGTAATGTAATATTATTCAATCGTTTGAGAGGAGGGCTTATAATATAATATAATGAAATACGACGGAAAGAAAAGGTTTAACATTACATCTTATTCAAGCGTAAACAGTAAAAATGAGTTACTTCCGATTTGGGAGGTTTAAAATGAATTATAAAATGATAAATATATACTACCTAATATACTCTCAATAATTTTTATAATATCAATTATATCCTTAACCCTATGCTTTATATCTATTAATATATGATTTGTTCTATTAAGGGTAAAATAGTCATTCATTATTATGTATATATATATATATATATATTACATTTCATTTCATTAATCTTTCAAACATTATTTAACTATATTACATTGATCCCTTCTGTCATTCTCAAATAACAATTTTTTAATATTGTATTTATTTACATTATATTATATTATAGATTATTTTATTCCATTAAAAATTTCATGTCCAATCAAATATTGCCTTAGCAAAAAAAAAAACTAAAAGTGTGCTTTCCAAAAAAAAAAGAAAAACTAAAGTGTATCACGTACAGGCCTGTGATATAGCCCATGTGAAGTCGACAGACTTTAAGGAAAATTAGACCTTAAGAAGTTCGGGAAGTGCAATGGATCCAGTAAGAACAAGCCTAAGAAACCAAGACTGGAGGCTCAGGCTAATTGGCTAAACCCACGTGTTGACTCTTCTTCTTTCTTGATTAATCCAATAACTAACCAGAGAGCTACTGCAGGGGAACGGATGGGATTATTCAGTTAGACTCTGCCCGCCAAAAATAACCTCCACTAATACGTGTTGGCTCCTCATTGGCTAAACTCTCTCTAAACCTCCGCTTAAATACTACCTTTCAAAGCGTAAGCTCCTCTCCATCTATTATTCATTTTGCAGTCTCTTTGCTTAACGAGCTTTCCCGCTATTCACAACAAACCACTGAGGAGAGGGGAACTAAGAGAGAGTTGGGGATTTGAGTCAGTCATGGAGGATTTTGTGATTCTTGTTCCAGAGAACAACACTGATCACGATCATCCCACTAAGAAGTCGTCCGTGGAGGAGGTTCTTTCTAATAGTGTCATCGCCAACAACAATCTTATTGTTGTTTCTGAAGCTTCCCTGCTCTCTACTGCCACTAGTCCCGTTATCGTCACTGAGTCTTCTCCTCTGAAGAATAGGAAGACTAATGTGATTCAAGTCTCCAACAACAAGCGACCCTTCATCTTCTACCTCAAACTTGCCAAGGTATTCATTAATAAAGTCTCCGACTTTATCTGATTCTCGGAGTTGGTTCGCTTCCTTGTATATTCTCTATTGTAGTTTTGTTCCTAAAATCTCATCTTGGGTTTTATTGAAGGGATTATGCAGAAAAGAAAGTTCTTTTCTTCGATTTCGTGCTTCTTGTTTTGATGAATTTTGTCCTTGTTTAGTTTCTAAACTTGTCTTGGGATGATTGTGGTGTCTTTGGAATGTAGTTCTTCAAGAACATCGGGGAAAGCATTTGATGATCAAGAAAATAGATATTCTTGATCTCCTTTGCAAATCATATGGTTTTAACTAATTATCTGCGAGTTGCGCTTATTCTTAATCTTTCTCATACTTTATCACGAAGTCACTGGTTTGAATCTTTCTGCTATTCTTTGAAGTTCATCAGAGTGAAGTGTTAGGCATAACTCGTGAGTATTTTTGTCTAACTTTGACCTTTCCTTTAATCCAGAGGTACATCAGGCAGTATAATGCCGTGGAGCTAAATGCCCTTGGAATGGGTACAACTTCTTTAAACCTTTTTCCTCAGTTTTAATACCATTTTTCTCCTGTAGTGAAGTTGTTTGTTCTGGGAAACATGTTAGTTTTGCATTTAGTCTTGATGAAGTGTGTTTGATCTTGGAATGTTGATCTGTTCTATTCTTATCAAAATCAGCTATTCCTACTGTCATCACAATTTCTGAGATTCTGAAACGCAATGGACTGGCAATCCAGAAGAGTAAGAAAGTCGTAAACTCTTTGTCTCAAATTTACAAACTATCTGATTTGATGGAAAGAGTTTATGTTTTTGGATTTAAAAAACAGAGATAAGGACCTCAACTGTGGAATCAAAGGACACTGAAAAAGGCCATCTTATTCAGAAGGCCAAGGTGTGGATTCTTCCATAAACATGAATTTGTATTGGTTTGTAGTACTTTTCTTAACTCTCTGATCACCGAAACACACGCAGATTGAGATTGTTATGGAGAAGGCTGATGAACTCGACATGATCAATGCTGGTGCAGCATCAACTGAAGCTGTTGATTGAACTGCACGAAGCAGAAGTGTTAAAAAAGAGTTAGGCAATTCAATTAGTGCTTCTAAGGATGATCCTATAGCTGTAACGGAGATAACATGTAAATGTTTTCTTCCAGGATCAAATTTTCTTTTGTTGTTCCTTTCTTTCATTTTCATATGAAACTAATAGGGAAATTACTGATTTTCTTCTCTAGCTCCAATTTTAGTGCGGTTTACCTGATCCAACTGAATCCATTCTGATTCACTGTATAAACGGCAGAACTTGGAAAAAAAAAAGAGTGAAGAGAAAAGAAGTTTAGTGAGTTGGCTAAAGGTCTTATACCACTTTCACAATTCTTTTTTAAAATTTAACTTAAATCTTTATGATATTAAGTTATATTTTAATTTTTTTTTGAGGGAAGTTATATTTTAAAATTTAAAATAATGTAAGAAATATTTTAGAATTTAATGAAAATATATTTTTATTAATTTTAATATTAATAATTTTTATTTAATCCACGTAATTAAGAGAGTGGGAAACCGAAGTAATGGCTTAAAGCCCAAAACGATGCGTTTCTTTCTCCGAGAAAAAAGACCAACAATATATGTGAAAATACCAAAAAGGTCTCTTCTGATTCATCTTTTCCGAGAAAGAAGTACAACCCAACTGAAGGTGCTCTCAGAAACTGACTACTGATACAGCGGATTGAAGTGATCTCCTCCATTAGTTGAATGAACAGGAACGCTTGGAAGACTTAAAGGGCTGCGCAGATATGAAATCCCAATCAATTAGATTGGCTGCGTGAGGGTTTTGGGATTTGGGGAAGAAATCAACAGCTCAGCACTGTAAAGATTCGGCATTTTATCGATGGTAGGAACAGCATTTTCAACAATTGTCCCACTTTTGCGTCAAAATACATACAGAAATTATCAATACACTTGTACCCAGATACTTAAGTTCCATGTAGAACCCAGCAACGATGAGATTAAGCCAAATCAAAATGTTGAAGTTTCTCAACCCCGTAGTTTCCGTTCTCTTTGTAGACAAGGGTCGGCACAGGAAGCTGTTGAGTTGTTGTTGAAGCAGAAGGAGGCTAAAGTGAGCCCACCAATAGGGACCTGGAATCAAGTTTTGTGTTGTTGTTTAAGGGTCAGGAGGACGGATCTTGTTTGGGAATTGTATAATGAGATGGTGCAATCTGGTGTTGTGGCAGAGGTTAATGACAAAACTGTGGAGTGCTTGATTCGGGCATTTTGCGTGGAAGGCAAGTTAGAGGAAGGCTATCAACTTCTTAGACAGGTTCTGAATAATGGGTTGAACCCGGGTAAACCTGTTTACGACAAATTGATTCGTGGATTTTCTGAGAAGAAATATTCTGTTAGAGTATCTCAACTTTTTAGTTTAATGATTGCTAGGAATCATGCTCCAGATATCCATACCTATCATGAATTTATCTATGGCCTTTGCAAGAGAAAAATGTATGTTGAAGCTTTAAATATTTTCAGTGATCTTAAGGCTAGAGGATATAGCCCAAATGTATCAATATATTCCACAATCATTTATGGTCTTTGTAGGGCTGGAATGCTTGCTGATGCTAGGAAGCTTTGGACTGAAATGTTTGAGAAGGAAATTCTTCCAAATGCGTATACTTATAATGCACTTATCTTCGGATATTGTAAAATTGGTGATTTTGAGGAGGTTATGAATCTCTATAAGGAGATGTGTGATAGAGGTTATGGAAAAACCACTATCAGCATCCGCACAATAATAAGAGGGCTGTGTATTCATGGAAGGGTGAATGAGGCATTTGAATTGTTTGATGAAATGGCCAAGAAGGGAGCTGCTCGTGATATTGACATATATAATATCATGATTCGAGGCTTTTGCAAGGAGGGGAGGTTGGATGAGAGTAAAAATGTATTAGAAGAACTACTAAATCGAAATTTACAACCATCGACTCTCTCTTATACTCCACTTATTGAAAAATTATGTGAAAGAGGAGAGATGCAAGAAGCGAAAAGCTTGTTGGATGATATGTCTGAAAGGGGTTTGAAACCACATCCATGTTCTTTCAACCATTTCATTACTGCATTTTGTGCACACGGATATATAGCAGATGCTGTGGAATGGTTAACTGCAATGTTGAAGGAGCAGTTGAAACCAAAACGGAAGACTTTTGAAGCAGTGGTTCGGTGTCTGTTGCAAAGTGATATGCTTGATGACTCTCTACTTGTTTTGGATCTCATGCTCGAGACAGGGTATACCCTTGAGGAGGACTTATGCCATTGCGTGGTTAGTAAATTTTGTAATGAGACTCCACTTGTTGATACATACCTAGATGAGATTACGGAACAAAATTAATCCAAGTTGATATTGCATCACGCTTCTCAAATTGGCCTGTTTATGTGCTAGAAAGCCGCAATTCCTTGAATTTCTCGTTATCTGAACTTACTAGCTTTCACACATTTCATGACTTTCACTCTTGAAACTCATTGGTGCGCTCAATTTTGATCTGGACATGTAAATTTGATTGCCATTAATTACTGAAAGAATTGTAAAATGATCATGCTTTGTTCGAAATCATATTGCTTTTAGCTATTGTTCTGCTTTAACATGTGAGTTATGAACCATTAAAATTTGCATAAAGAAAACTTGTACAGCCCTTGAGGTGTCAGTCAAGCTTATTTAGCAAAACTTGTTACTGGGATGCCCTCCTTATGAGATTAGACCATGGACTCAAGTGTTAGAATAGTATATGTAAATATAACAATTCATCTCCAAACTAAGGATCACACGTTTTCTCTTTTCTTTCTGCACATTTCATGAACGTCAATGGTCAAATTCCACGCTCCCTCTCCCCACGTTTTGACTTGACTTTGATTTAGTGGAAGGGATGAAGTTCCTCTAATGTTCGAGGTCTTATTTTCTAATTTTCTGGTTGAAAAAAGTTGTGTGCAAGACTATGGAAATCCATGTTTGCGTGTAAGGAAGCGGATGATCATGACCTCACTTCCTTATCTCGGCAGCAGAATGACCCTAACCTTAAAAAGAGATTATCAATTTGTCTTTGACCTTCCATAATTAAAATTCATATTTTAGCCATTTGTAGAGAAAAAATTGCGACTTTTCCTTTTAAGAATGTAAGAGTGTTGCATAATTAGTAACATGTAAAATATTTATGAGGCAAAAAAAAATGAAGCTTAAGGTTGTAATTTATGTTCCATTAAAATTAACAAAATGCATTAAAAAAATAAGATTTACACTCATTTGCTAGTTTTTTTAAATTAAGAGTATTACAAAATTTAAGTTTTGTTTTCTTTATAATATTTAAAGGTTGGCCCATGTTTTTCCCCGAAATTCAAGAGCACTAAGATTTTCGATGTGCAAAACATCAAAATCACTTTTCCTTTGCTCACAATGAAGTGTTAAACATTAATTAGTATAAAATCAACAAATTACTAGACATTTTCGTGATTTAAACTTATAACCTTCTGGTCACAAAAAAATAGCTTTTATTAATTACTCCAAAGCTCACTTCTAAATTGTAATTTACTGATTAATTTTGTTGATTAACTTTTACACCCTTCTTAATTACAAGTATTGCTGTTACATGACTCTTATCTCTTGAGTTACGTGCTAATCTAATTGAGAAAAAAAAAGTCAAGTTTGTTTAGTCAAAAATTCTTAATAAGTAAAAAAAGTCAATTTGCTTAGTCAAAAATTCTTAATAAGTTAAAAAAATAAGGGCGGTCATCCGCGTCCCATTTTTTAACTACAAATTCAATTTAAAATTAATAGATAAAATTTAAATTAACTTTACTTTTAATTAAATTCAAATCTAATGAACTTCGCATCTAGAGCGTTCAATCCAATTTTCATTCAAAACCTAAAAGTACTCCTACAACCTAGAAAAAAGTCAAAAGTCAAAAAGAAATTCAAAGTCTAATCAAATTTAAATCGTAAGTCCTTTAAAAATATTCAAATTATTAAAAAAAGATCATTATAACAAATTACAAATAATCAAATTGAATTTGTTATTTGATGGTTAAATATATAATCACAAAGCCGACTTTACTAATTTAACTATAATATTCACTCATTCAAAATCATTATATTATATTAAGTCAGGGAAGGTGTCTCGTGACAGTACTTATCATATATATATTTGTCGTAATATAATTTTTATGTCTCTTTTTAATGTGAACATTTGGCAGGAAATTTAGTTCCGCGTCTCATGCAGGATATGTTCAACGTGATGTACTATTCAATTCCTTTATGGTTGCTAGCTGCTTAATTTTTACTTCCTTGAAGAATAATTCGACACAAAAACATGATAAATATTGAAACTTTTGACTTAGTTCTGGTCATACGACGTCTGCCTTAAATTAATTGTAGTTCAAAACCAACGTAATGTCTTACTCCGTCGTTGCATCTTCAATCACAATACGTAATTCTCAGATAATAAATGTACATAAGCATAAGTTTGTGGGTTCCGAGTCAGTCTCCACCAAGAGTAACGTTATCAAACCAGCCGTCGATATGGAAAGTAAATCGCGTTACGAGGAGGAGAAACAAGTCGTATTAGTGTTACAAATTAATTATTTTTAATAAATATTGAATAAATTATTAATTGCACAAAATAATTTACATAGTTGTCCAATTTAACTCGCATCGATTAAAACAACAGATCACAAACTGTTATGGACGATGAATCACAATAATCAAAGAACAATGCAGAAAATAAAACGAACATACAAATTTATGTAGTTCACTAAAAAATAGCTACGTTCATGGGCGGCTAAGATTTTTTTTATTTACTGTGAATGTTTTCGATACAACGATACACTGAGAGAATAGAATACAAAAGCTTAACAATATTTCGCTCCGAAAGCTTGGTATAAAGTCCAATATATTTTATCAAGCCCCATATCTCGACACAAACCGCATAGAAAGGGCATTTTGAATTTCTAGAATATAGCAATTTACATAGTTTTCTCTTCATTGCTTAAACAGAGAAAGGTTAACAAATGAAAAAATTTGTAGTACAAAAATGAAATAACATTTTAGAAGAAAGGGGGTGATTATTAGTCTTCTATACTGAACTGTTAATCATCAAAATAAATGGCGACCACTTGGAAAAAGCTTTCGTGTTTCTGATTCTGGAGCATGGGGCCTCGTCTCTTATTCACCAGTCTTCGCTTGGGGTTGGATAGCAGCAGCCACTCCAAAAGGAACAACGAGACGAGGATAGACGACACTGGGTCGAGGCAAAGCGTTACCAGCGAAGTTCATTTCGTTAACAGTACTTGGACAGCCTGAACCACCACTTCCAGGAATGTAAGTGCAACCTGAAGACCCTGAAGGTGGTACGTTACCTCTCTGAAGACTTTCCAGTGCAAGTTCTTTACGGATCAAGTAGTCTTCACTCAGTATTCTGCTGGCTTCGTATTTCTGAGCATGCATACAAAGCATAACACAAGCTGCCAGCACGAGTATGTGTAGAGACCTCATGATGGTTTCTTCAAGGAAAAATATGTAGAGCTTCATGGAGGATGAAGATGGTATTTATAATGATAATCTCTGAAGCTTAGACTAAGTATTTTAAATGCGAAAAGATTTGGACTGTTGACTACCAAGGCTTGTTCTTTGGTTTTTTGTTGAATAGGTCAACAAGGAAGAAAAAGAATGGTAATATATGTTTTTTGCTGGGCTTGGGCCCCAAGGTTTTGCATTTGACTTGGTATTTTCTTGTGTAAACAATTAAAAACAAGATCTTTGTAACTGGATTAAGGAAATGAGGCTAGTGTTTTGAATAATAAAGTAAATAGGTGTTTGATTGTTTCTTAATATCAATACAAGGTTCGGTTGTTTGGGAGATGAAATTTCAAGGTGATTTGAGTTTTCACTTGCGTCAGAGTTTTGAATGTTGGGGAAAGTAGATCAGAATGTGCTTGTGAATTGTCATTCGTCAATGCTGACATTACAAGCACAAGATAGGTAAATGTCAATCTTAATATGTAACGAGAGCCTTATTACGTATTTTGGATCTACATGAAAGGATTAAAATGAAGGTTTATGTAGAATACCTAAATTTCGGTTTCATCTTAAATTTCGATGCCAATTTCGAGCTCCAAACGTCTCCGAATCTCTAGGGACCTTTAGTGGAAAGTAATCACCGACTTACAGTCTAGGCCTTCTACAGTTTCCTCAAATCACGAGCTTTCCTAACGGGTCAGGAATCTTTATGCTCATGACTGATTTCTTGAGAAACTGCAGAAGACCTTAACCTTTATATAGTTTCCATATCGGGCCTCTCCATCACAAGGGCGATATGGACCCAGTCTATACTAATTGAGACCCATTTTTTATCCGAACTTCGACCCATTAATTTAGATCATTTATTGGGTCACATTATTATCTTTATCTGAATCAGATGACGTAACTTATCCGATAATTAATTTCAAAACCAAAATTGTAATTAATATTAGTTCAACTTTACGAAACATAGACAAAATTATCCCTAAGGACAAAAAATGTCTAACAGCCAAATGACAGGGAGATGAAATCATCAATTAAGATTTATATTACACGAGTTTTCCTTTTAGTTTAACTTCTTTTTGGAAAATTAGAAATTACAATAAATTAGTTGAATTTGAGAATTTTTTAAAATGAATTAAACCTAGGGATGATAACCGGTCAGTTTCGTCAATTTTTTACAAATAATTTTTAAAAATTAAAATATAAAATAATTAATTTTTTAATTAAGTCAACTTTCTAAATAAATAAATTTAGTTGTTTTCAGATATCGTTTTACTTATAATAGTTAGGTTGCGAATTAGTCTAAAAATAACTAAATTTAAACCTATGAGTTATAAATTGCCCTCCCCTAATTAAACCCCATAAAATCAATAAATTAATTAAAACTGGTCGGGTCGGCCTTGTCAGGTCTTGGGCCGATCGGTCCATAAGTGTCAAAACCAAGCCTGTTACACGATCCATGGCGCTCATCAACAGTCAGAATCTTTCCATGCAGAGGTAGGGATCTGCGTGATCTATATGATATACGTTATCTGCGCAATCTGCGTGATCTACGTGATTAGCCAAATCTTAACGTCCATCTCATATATAAGGGATAATGTCATTGTGATAAGGTACGTAATCATAACCTAGCTTTTCCTGTTTTCGGCAACCCTACCTCCACCAAATCACTAACTTGAGCGTCGGAGGGGCTAATCGGGACACAACCCCCGACGTGCCTTTTCTTGTTTTGCAGGTATCGTAACATCAAGAGCTTCACAAGTGATCAGCGTATGGACCAAAACGACAACATTCCGTTCAACCAAAATCTGGCAGAACCAACATCATTTATCAACACCATGCCATTAGAACCGGTTATAAAGCTGGTAATCTCAAGTCTGCTATGAGTTGCGAATATCTGAAGGAGTTTGTCGTAATCTTTGTCGCAGATTTCCAACCTATTCCTTACTCCCTTAAGCTAACAGTCCTACATTTTAAGGTGAGCTAAAAACTTAATTTTCTACTTCTACTTATGTAAATACCCTTTCAGGACTCAATTCACGTAACAATCTTATCTAAGTTGCAGAACAATCCTGAACTAGGATTGGCTGTGCCAAGATGGGCTTTTGTGAATAAGGATGAGAATTTGTAGACTCATCTTCAAAATATCAATACATGCTTTCATTTTGAAGTTGAGTAGCAAGTCAATGATGTATTAATTTCAAGAAAAAGTCAATGATGTATTCTAAATTTCGTTGGCTTGAATGGAACTGTTGGTGTATTAAGAATAAAAGCCCTCGAGGAATTCGATGCATGGCTTGAGAGGACAACTGTGGAGGATATGGACATAGCCGTCCAACCACATTGTTAATGGTTGGAATTTCATCTTCCTTGATAATGCGAAGGTCAGTTAGGTTCTTATCACTTATACAATTATTCTTAATATATTGTGCAAGAGCTACTTTTGTAATTCTTTCCATTAAGTTCTGCAGGGCAGTTAAATGGCTTTTTTTTTTTACAAAAAAGCATAAGGTCAGTTAAATGGAGGAAAAACATATGAGATAATATATGATGTAATATTTTTTTTTTGGTAGATATGCCTAGTAAAATGATTTACCCTCGATGGTTCTAAGTAAATCAATTAATGAGATTTTACGGATAGATATAGAATGGTGAGACTTTGAAAGAGTCAATTTAATGATTTTACGATGTGATACTTAGTTGAAGCATATATTATCTAATAAGTTTAAAACTAGATCAAATAATAGAAAGTTATGAGGTATCTAAAATGTTAAATATAGTCGTATAGACCTTATTGAATGAAATGTATGTTTCAATTAATATTTATAGGAAAATGGTTCTTAAGATAAGTAGTGGGAGTAAGATAAAATTTGAATAAATTCAAATCTCGTGATAATACATCCAATTAGAACTACTACCTTTATTGATATATTTGATGTATAGTTGAAAGGATATGATTTTGAATTTATTTCTACAAGAAGGTTAATGGAAGTAGTTTACTCTTCAACAAGATTGTGTAAAGACATATTACTCGTAGAGAACAAAAATTATATTTTGAATTGTTGAATATCTGATAGCCTAAGAATAGTTCTTATTAGATATGAATAGATAACATCTTAATTATGGGAATTAAATCCATAGATATAGATATGCAAGATGTTTACCTATTCTAACTCCATATACATATATAATGTAATAAAGATATTTAGTATGCGAGATCTTTAATGCTTGTAAAGTATTAAACATATTTATTATTCAATGTATGAGCTAATATTTGAGTTCAAGATTATAAGGATATTTACTTTGGAAGCGAATCCTTGTTAAGGTATATCTTACCTAGAACAATATTATTTTGAAATTGGAAATGTTTCAATATAGCATAGATTGCTAATTAGGCCATAAAATGTTTTTTTTCATTTAGTGAAAATGATCATTTGGATCAAGAAATTTATTAATGAACTTGGTATATTTCCTTGCATTATAATGTATTGTAAAACATTAGAGCTTATGTTTCAAAAAAAACATTAGAGCTTATTATACACATAAAAAGAGCTAGTCTCATTAATAAATCTAAGTATGTATTTAGGCATTTTTCTTAATTATAACGATAATTAATATAAAATTAGTAAGATTTATGTGAATTCTCAATATAGAGAATCTTGTAGAATTCTCTTGCTAAACCGCTATTCCAACAATAGTATGATCATCATATGGTTATATAATATAAGATATTTAAACAATTGTTTTAGTGCAAGTATTAAATTGTTGGTTTATACCTTACAACCATTCGATGGGTTGTAGTATAGCGACATAGTTATTTAAAGGCATATGTGTATGATAAAGTACATAGGGATAAATGTACATTACAAATGAAATTATGATGAGATCATAATTATAGGATCCATATTGCATTCATATATTATTCCTAAATTATTTACAGTTACTATTTTATTGAGATTTGACATTAATATAGTAAAAAAAGACTAGCACACGTTATGATTCTTTGTTATAAAAGAAGTAGTTGATCTCGTAGAGTAAAGTATGAAGATACTTAAACAAACATGTGATCATTATTAGAGAATAAAGTCACTGAATTGACCCCATATAAGAATTCTATTTAGAACATTAATTATATTTCTATGTAAATTCTCATCATAACGATTTTATAAAAAATCCTTTGACATGAGATTACCAAAGTATCTTATATAATGATTACTATGTTTTTTTTATTACTTAGGACATATTCTAGTCAAGAGTGGCTTAGTCGGTAGTCATTAAATATTAACATAAACTACATGAAAATATTTGAGTGATCAATATAAGATTCATCACCCTGAAGTGATTAGAGAGAATGCTCCATTGTTCTCGATTAGTATTAATTCGAGAAATCTTTGACTAAGTTTTAGGCCTTATTTGGCAAACAGCTGATTGCATTAGCTGTTAACTGATAGCTAATTCTATCAGCTGATTTGATCAGCGGATTGCATTAGCTGTTTGTTAGAGATGTTTGACAAAATTAGTTGTTTAGTATTAACTGTTTGTATATAAAATGACTTATAAGGACATGATTTTTTAAAAAATTATAAGGGTATGAATATTATGTATCTTAGTATTTCGTTTAATATTCTTATAGGAATTTAAATTTTAGATATTTAATTCTAACAAATTAAGTTTATAACTTTAATAAAAAAAACATAGAATATTTAATAATAATAATAATAATAATAATAATAATAATAATAATAATAATAATAATAACAACAACAATAATAACAATAATAATGTTATAATTGATTCAATTAATTAAACTATTAAGTTTTTTTATATTTAATATGATATATTATAGATATTCAATTAACATATGAATCAAAACCCTTATGGAAATGTATCTCAAAGATCAAAATCGACCCTTAATGGAAATGTCTCCACCAAATTAGCTAAACGGCACCTCAAGGTAGGAGAAGAGATTAGGCAGATGATTTTTGCGTTTGTAACGTAAAACTTTATTTTCTTACTGTGACAAGCCAATCAGATTTTAATAACAAAAAATGGATAACCAAAGCCAACTATTATAGCTTTCATGAGTTATGAAAACTGGAAAATACCAAAAATTCAACTAAACAAACTTTTTTAAGTAAATTTGAAAACGAAAACTAAAAACTGCAGTAGAACCAAAATGCCCCAATAAACCTCGTATGCATTATGAAGTTTCTTAAAAGCTTCTGCAGCCTTCTCATTGCCCATGTTTTTGTCAGGGTGAACCAACATAGCCTAATCACAAAACAAAAAGCCATACCAATAATTTGCAGTAATTTTCAGTTTCTTTTTACAAAGTATACTTTCCGACATCGAGAATGAAGCAACCTCTGAAAGCATGCATAAACATTAGAATCTGCAATGCATATCTTCTAGCAATATAGAGTTAATGCTGAGAAGTGTATCTAAACAAGTTTGTAAAAAGCTTTAAAAACACTCCATGTGGCTTATTTGACAAAAGCACTCAAAATTTTATAACAAAGCAAGCAAAAGAATGGTGCCAAGTACCTTTTTCCTGTACTCTTTCTTCAGTAAATTTACATCCACATTCTCGTACCGGTGTAAACCCAGTGCTGAATAGTGATCAGAACAGTTTAACAACCTAACAACTTCATCTTCAGAAGTTATATCAGATTCAGCCCCACTGGTCGAGGGAATTCCAGGGCCATGATCAGTTGATAATCCATGGCCATTTTCAGAAAATGATGCTTGAAAAGCTTCACCATCAAAGAAGCTTTGTTGACCTTCCATCCCCCCAGATTGCTTAGAGGCTTGATTGGATCTTCTACGTTGATTAATGTTATTCTTTAGGCAGTGCATCAGAATGTCACTTGAGATAAAGGACAAATGTAAAGCCAAAATTAAGCCCAGCCATCCAACATATGCCCAAGCACTATATATGGAGTAGGCCTTAATTACAAATAGTGCAAGCCGGTCATGGCTTGACATGAAAGCCAACCCTGGTTAATAGGGAAAAATCAGAAGTTAGAAGTTCAAATAAAAACATGCACGAAGAGATCATACATACCAAGAAGACCTGAAGAAGGGGATTACCTCCCATCAAAATCACAATTGCGGTTGTCCAGAAGCTTCCATAAAGCCATAGAAAAGCAGCTCCAGATATTATATTTACTAAAAAGCCAGGGGTGAAGCCTATGAAAACTCCCACGAATGCAGCTATAGCCTGAGTGAATCAACACTTAATCAAGTTTACAAATGAAAAATACTGTGGAGGACAACATAACCTAATCAACTATGGTGTCCAGCTCATAAGAATACTTGAACAAAATGAATTGAAATAAATCTCAAAGTAAATATCTAGTTGTTTCGCATCAATCGTTTGGACTTAGAGAATTAAACAATAAGATGCGATACTTACCACAGCAATGAAAAACTTCGGCACGCCAACCATCACAATTAGTGACAAAATGCTACACCAAATAACTAAGAAAAAGGATGTTGTCCCCAAGCGTATAAAGGAATCGATGCCTCTAAGGGTACAGTCCAACCAAACCGTTGATAAAAGAAACATTATGTTCCAAAAATGTATAAACAACTTCAAAAGAATTGGAGATGCCTGCTTAATCTTCTTTCTAGTATAATCACAAAAATCACATATCTTAGTTGAGACGGTGTCAAACAAAGGCCTCTGCCTCTTGAGCCACTCACCTGCCACCTTCAATATGGGCGTAGCTGATAGCCTCAAGTTAGAAACTAACACATTTCCAGAAATTTCTACATTTTCCTTCATATCTTTCAAGTGAGAACAACTGAACAAGTAGCCCAATCCACTCTCTGAATTTTTAGAACCCCTTCCACTGAGAGCCTCCTTTTCCATCCCAGAAGTGTCTGTGAAAGGGCTACTGGCACTGCAATTAATTGTAGTGTTCATAAAGGAGACTGATTGCTTTGGGTTAGTTTCTTCATCTATCCTTTGTTTCTCTTTTCTCAGAAATTTTCCAGAACTCTGTTTAACCCTGTTCTCATCAGCAGCATGGCTGGTTTTCCTCATAGTATCTTCTGAAGGACTACCTGGTATACTACAATCTGGGAGTTGTTCACCAGGGCAAACTTTCCCATCACATGCTGCTCCTCTTGCTTTCATATCTGGAGGGGCACATGAATCCAGTACTTTTTTCTTGATGTTTGATGATTGACGGTTCACTCTATTCTTCGGTTGATTACCTTTTCTAGCCATGCTAATTTCTGTATTCAGAACTGGCGAGAAATGAAGTTTAGATACAATCTCAAGGAAGATTTGATACGCCCAATTCATGCCATGTTAACATGATAACCTGTGATCAAGGCTTTGAATGCTCAATTCTCGGATTTAAAGCCAATTTCTAGGCAGGAAAAAAAGGAACTAGGAGAAATTAATTCACTCAAATACACTCCTACCATTCAAGAGTTATACCGAAATGAGAAAACATTTCTGCTGTGAATGTGACAACTTTAGCCATATACTCAAATGGATCTTAAACAGGTAAAGATAACTCCAAGAAGGAACCTTCCCCCACAAATTAAAGGGCAATAGAAACAACACAAAGAGGAGACGACAACATAGTCCAGTGATTATACGTAATTGCCAACAAAATGAGTAGTGAAAAGAGTAGGGCGACACTAGTGAACGGAGGGAGACCCATATAACTGACAAGTGAGAACTAACGAAAGTAATTGAACCCAGCAAAAATTATAAAAGCCCATGCAAAGACATGGCATCTCGAATACAGAGAGAATAATCAAGCATGGGTGGCTTAAAACGAAACTAAGAAAGCTCATAAGTAACTACTGGGAGCCCCACCCACTTAAGACCCAAAACCCCAAATCTGATGTAAACAATTTCGAACATAATTTGAACCCCAAAGAAAAAATCTCAATTGCATTCAACCCCCAACAATGCAGTAAAGATTGAGAAAGATTAAATTGTTGTACAAAAAAGACCCAACACGCTGATATATCAACGAAGATACGAACATACCTTGAGGCTAGGGAACTAAAGCTCCAAGCTTTCACAGAGATAGATAGAGTAGTTAAGAACCCCAGAAACAACTAAAGGAGAGGACTATTGGGACAATCTTTAGAGCACACTGATCTTTTTCATTTCCTTGACTGGACTTTGTTCCATTCTCCACTCTCAAAACAAAATAAACAACTTAGAAATAGAGACAATAGATTAAAAGAAAGGGAATAAAGCTTAGTCTCATCGTCTATGTGGACAAGTGAAAATTTGTCAGAATCTGAAATATTAAAGAAAAAGAAGATCGTTTTCTCTTCTGGGTAAGTGTACTTTTCTCTTTTCTCTTTGGCTAGTCCTCAGGTCCCTCATTTCTAACAATCTCTAACGTCAGTTGTTAGTTGTCGTGCTCTCTTTCGGCCAGTCTTAAGTCTTAACCTTCATTTATCCATCAGAGTTACGCATACTCCTGCATTGGCAAAGGTTATACTTCTTCCTAGGTCGCTGTGGATTAGTCAGCGAGGTTATCCACCACAGGATCAGATACTAACCATCATTTATTAACAAATTTGGCTTCACTAATGTGGAAAATGTTTATAAATTGTTGTCTAATTACTTGAATGGAATTACGCGTTAATTAGTGACAGAAGAGATTGAAAATACCATTTTTAAAATTGTTTTGATGGTCTATAATTTCTATTAAATTTTAAATATTCAAAGATTCAATTGTTAATTAATATAAGAGACCAAGGTAGTCCACCTATTTCCTTGTAAACGGAGACGGGTAAGGGACGCATGTGGTCCAGCACAAACCATCTTGATAATGCTATGCTAATGAAAGTCCAATGAAAGTAGGGACAAACAAAAAGGAGACGGAGAGACTGACTAGTCCGAGGACTAAACAGGCCAGCCAGACGTGGGTAGACTGTCCATCTGAGGCTTAGCCTTTTCTAGGTTTTCTTTAAAAGGTCCTTTCTACAATGCTTTATACGCGATTGAAATACTTCCCTAATATATCTGCGGAAAGTGGAAAGATCCCAGTTATACTGATTACATGAAAAGGAGGAAGAGGACCCTTTTCAAGGGCTTCCTACGTCATTTCTCCTTCATCGAGAGAAGGTTCACTATTGGGCCTTAGTCCAAAGGATAAGCATCCTCTGATGTCGATGACACTAGATTTAATGCACAGTAGATTTGTGTGCACTCAACATCTTTTTTTTGGCAGGGCTCGACTTCAGATCATGTTTCAAGCATTATTATCCATAAAATTTGTATCTTGGCATGGGCAATGTATACAAATTCAATGTTGTAATGCCCTGCTTCTCAAACAGAGTATATCTATTCTTGGCATTAAATATATCTATTCTTGGCATTAGCTATCTTGAGGCCGGAGTTGCTTTCCGAATTACAAATTTGTGGAAGGTGTTGTTAGGCTGGCAGAGTGTTTGTTGACAAACTAGCAATCTATAGTTCCTAGAAAAGGTGTTTGTGCACGCAACGCAAGTGTTGAAATCTTTGACAGGGGTAAAGGAGATTCTATGAAAGGAGATTCTATGGAAGTCGTTAGCATCGTGATTCTGGACATTTGAGACGGAGATAAAGCTGACAGGGCTGTCAGACTATTGACAAAACCTGGAAAGTAGGCAGATTGAAAATATGAAAGTGGCTCCACGGATAAAGGTGACATGTCATGCAAAGACTTGCCAGACCTCCTGAAATCACGTTCTCCAGAATTTTTAGGGTAGTTTTGCTGGTTTTCAAAATGGTCAACTGGAGGTAGCTCAAAGTGTTGGTTGACACCAAACTCATGATCCAACAGCAAGAAACTTCAGCAGTCATTTCTCAATAGCTGAAGTTGTATTAAGGATTGACAGCTTTCTCAAATAAGTTAGGTAAAATTGTCACGACATAAATGCAGAAGTTTTGATCTAAGAAATGATTGAAAGCGCCTAGTCTTTTATGAATCTGTTTGTTCGGCCACTTCTTTACACCCCTCCAATGAAAGAGGATAATTGACCAATTATTAGCCAGATAATGAGCAGGATACAAAACAAATGCTGCAATTTGTTTGTGATTTGTCACGTGCATGTGTTGCCATGTTTACATAAATGAGCTAACTATATACACGTCTTGTCAATGCTTAATACTCACCATTATTCACGACATTAAATCACCTGTTCCACTAATTGTATTCATATCATGTTCCACAACAAATACGATGATGTTTTAATAATTGATAGTGTCAGCTTTGCTCTCGATGAAGCCAAGCCGACCGATGCCCCCTCTCTCCTTTGATTTTGCTTCCCACCTTTATCTGTGAATATACGGTTTGTTTTCACTTAGGTTTTTTTTATTTCTGAGTCATATCTATTTTTGCTGTACGAAGAAAACCAAAGCTGATTCACAAGTCCCTATCTTTTTGTTTATGCAAGAAGGTTGATGACTGTAAGTTGACATATAGAACGCTCCAGCTGGTTGCTCTTCTTAACCCAACCCCTTGCCCAGTCCATATCTATTGGGAATTAATTCAAATTTTAAAGTTATTTAAATTCCTTTAGAATAGGTTTTAGATTATCTTAGAATAAGTCTTAG
>JANKOE010000206.1:83918511-83933380 GCA_026284465.1 Erythroxylum citrifolium | reverse complement strand
TTACTTATATGGAGATAAATCGCAACACTACAGTCTAAACCATAATCAAGCGACCAACTTGATTATTCAACTGTGAACCAATTAATTTAGATTCTAATAATATACATGTTTCCCATACATCTCTATGTATATGTATATTACTCACAAAAGAATCTTAGTACCTTTTGACTAGATATATAATGCTCACACGAATAAAACCAAGCTCTTTTGTTTTATTAATAATAAACATTTTCATTACAAAACTGTAACTGAAGAAGATAAAGTTATATGTAAATAAACTTGCTTTTCAGGGCACTATATTTACATAACTTTAACACTTATCAGTTACTTTTTGCATATTGAAATATTTTAGCTGTTTGACAATGTCAAAGTCAAACTACTGATAATTATATATTAGGCATTATTATCTCATTATATATGTCTTATTTTAACTTCTAAAGTAAACATATATAAAGACAACTTAAAGGATTGAGTAAATTGCACAGACGAAGAATAATTTGTGCAATTTTTACGTTGCATAACTATATTAGAAGAAGCATAACTGACAACCTGACTTTTAACATCATCGATCAAGATTTTGAATTTATCTTCCCAGATGTACTTGAAAATGTTGAAGTTAACTCTACACAAGAAAGTATTGAAGAACTGAAAACTCAAGAGATGACAACTATTTGTAATAATATTACTTCTAGTTAAATAATAGTTAGACGCGTTTTTTAGATTATTGTACCTCTGTTTTAAATGATGGTGTTGACTTCTTTTATTCTATATAAATTCTTACAAAAATAATCAAAAAATATTAAAATATAATACTTATATTCTTATAAATTTTCATTAAATTCATCTATATTAATCTCTTTCAGTTGATTGTGAAACAGTATCGCATCTATGGTCATTTAAATGGCATTTCGGAATCTGAAGTAGGTCCCGAGGAACTAAACATAGCAACAAAGTAATGCCCTTATAATAATAAATACGAGTCTCTACCAAGTGGGGCTCGTTTCCGATGCTCAAGGGAACACCCTAAGCCAGCTTTCATGTCAAGTGGGACTCGTTTCTACCAAGTGGGACTCGTTTCCGATGCTCAAGGGAACACCCTAAGCCAGCTTTCATGTATGGACGTAATGGTTCAAACAGTCACTCAAACCCACCATTAATCCTCCTGCCACTTAGATTTGGAAAAATTGTGGCTAAGGCCTAAGAAACTAAGCATAGCATCAGATTTGCGGTGGCTCTTTTTCTTGCCTTTTCAACTTCTTGCAGTGCAAACTCAAGTAGTAGGTGTATTTCATGAAATGGAAATAAATGGACCTAACTGAAGAACCTTTAGGTAAAGGAATGAATGATGGACCACCCTACCTTTTCTTTTTTCACTTTTTACCTATCATTTTGCGCTGCTGTCTTTTCTTCTTCTGCTCCTCTCTTGCATTTGGTCCATCATCTTCCTCCTTTTCCACTTTCAGAACAATGAGAATGATCCTATTATGGCAGACCTTATGCTTAATCACACTTTTTGTCTCTTTATCTCTGTCCAAGGCCATGCGAGTTAAAAAGTTTAGGTTCAATGATTGGACTGTGTTGGGATGATGGATAATCATCACAAGTGTTTTTGACCGATAATATAAAGAAGACGAAGAAGAAGAAGATGATGTATAATTTAGTTTCTTAAAACCATCCAAGACTTTGTCCTCCAGACTAAAGCTCTTTGCTTTATGCTTAGGGTTCCCAGAGGTTTAAAAGTTGGATGCTCTTTTATCTTGCGACTTTTTTTTGGGATAATTAACAGAGTTAAGCCTTTTAAAATTTTTATAAATAATTGTTAAAATCTTTTGTTCTTTTTAAACTATTGATTGCCAATTCATAAAAATCGAATTATTGAAACAAATCAAAGACTTGAATACAACCGGGCAATTAGGACCCAAATTGTGGTGTCCAATTGTAAATGGCAATTTGACCAATTGGACTTTTGGTTCACGTGCGAACCACGTGGATCCTTGGACTTATCCGATTTAGCACAAATGGAAAATGCATGCACAACACAACAATATAAAATAGAGGACTTAAAGAAGAAGATGCGTTAACGAGAAAAAAGAGTACAAAAGATGGGGGTTGAAGTTGAAGTTCCCGCCTCCTTTGCTTTGTAGGTTTCTATTTGGACTGGAGAATAAGGCTGTGACAGTGAGTGTCTGTCCCCACACACTACAGCTCCTTTCATTTGTGTCACATATACACTACCTGCCCTGCATTAGGACTTGGTATTTTCTATTGGGTTTATTGGTTGTATACTTTTGCAATGGGTTTTCTGCTGTTGGATGAAGTTGGACTATCAACTTTTGTCCTTTCGTATGGAAAAAGGAAGAAGGAACGATTACAGAGAAAAGGAAAAAAGGAACAAAGAAATCAAAGATGAGCTTGAACAATTTGGAGGCCCATGTTGCCTCCTTTCTGGCCTAAGAGAGAATTCTCGGGCCTCTTCCCTATCAAAGGTTAAGATTTTGAGGCTCATGACGTTATTACGGATTAAAGGTCCAAACTTTTATCTCAAATGATGACTTAAAAGAAAATTGTTCTAATAATGGAAATGAAATAAATAAGGCCATCTTTCAGCATCTGATCACCTGTTCCGAGACTGCTGTTTTTGTACTGTTCCTTTATTAAAACGTCGACGTTTTAATTAAAACAAACCTCTCGATTTTCTTAAGCCAAGCCGATGCTCCTCATTCTTTTAATTAATTCTTTTTTTTTCGCTTCACTTCGACGTTTTAATTAAAACAAACCTCTCGGCTTTCCTAAGCCAAGCCGATGCTCCTCATTCTTTTAATTCATTCTTTCCGCTTCACTTCTTTCATCTTGCGCCTATCTTCTTAACTCTTTCTATCCTCCTTTTGCGTTGATTATGCTCTTTACGACACTATTTGTGCTGAACAGAAAGTTGCGTTGGGTTAAACAGAAAGTTGGGTTAATCCTCCTTTTGTGCCTATTCTTCAAAGTTTCGCGCAACGCTCGCTTGTCTCCTCTTTGATTAGATGTGTTCATTCTTCCCGCTTCACTTCTTCCATCTTGCGCCTATTTGGGCTTAAAAGAAAGTTGGGTTTGGCTTGCTTGTCTCTTCTTTGTGCCTATTCTTCATAATTTCGCGCAGCGCTTGCTTGTCTCTTCTTTGATTAGATGTAGGTTTGGCTTGTCTCCTCTTTGATTGGTAACGAGTCTTCATTTTTATTCTCAACCCACTTGGAATAGATAAAAAAAGAGAAGGTGAGTTTACTTATTCTCTAAACTCAATAAATAAGTAAATCCTTAATTATATATTCTCTATATTTTTTTTCAACTAAACAAGAGGATAACTTATTACTAAATATATGTTAGGAATGGAATAATGATTCCAGTCAATCAAATACTCCCGTTAAATCATATAGATAAATGAGAAGCTTATCGTTCTCAAATCCTGCTAATATATCCTTAATGTCACTCTCAAAAAGAAAAACGTTGCCTACCATGTTCAACGTTTGACCTTAAACCATTGTTAATGTTTCTTAATTACGATGTACATTTGTCATTTTGGAAAGCGTGTGTTCTAGAGAGGCTTTGCCTGAGAAGAAACGGTCTGTATTGGCTTTGATGATTGACTGCTAGTGCTCTCCCTTACTCCTTGGCCCTTTAATTAATTACCACTTTGAAGAACAAAACGCAGATAAATGGCAAGTTTATAAGGATGTTTTGGATACCCAACTGTTTTAAGTGGTTAAATTAGTTATATATATATATGTGTGTGTATAAATTAAATCGACGTAGTTTTAAATTATTTATTTATTAAACAATATTTTAAAATATATAAAGAAAAGTTTGGACAATCGTGTTTGTCGTGTTTCAAAATTTCTTGTTCTTGATTAATTTGACATTCAACAGCAAACATTAAACTAATGTAATGTACATGGATTTTCCAAGGCCGAGCTGGACAGCATCTCCTTGCGCCGGGTAGTCGCGTACCTTTATCATGCGCTTAGTTACGCGCAGATACAGTGATCTACAACAACCTAAATGTCAGCTGTGATGGACAATTTTGTCCTTCCTTGTAAATTTAGATAATTATTAATTATATTTTCGAATTTTCAATGATTTATTAATTAAGTTGCGTAATTTGATCTAAACAAAAATGGTAAAATGGTCTAATAAATGATCTAAATTAATGGTCGAAGTCTTAGAAGAAAATAGATTTTAGTTAGTGATGGGGAAGCTTGATATGGAAGCTATATATAAAGGTTAAGGCCTCCTGCAGCTTCTCATATCATTCGTAAGCATTCAGATCCTCTGACCTGTTAAGACTTAAGAGCGCTTAGGTATAGAAAAAATTGCAGAAAGGCGTCAACCGCGTATCTATAAATGTTTTTTCGTAAAGGTCCCGAGAGATTGGAGCTCGTTTTGGCTTCGGAAATTAGAAAACATAAAGGTTTTCTCTAATACTATTTAGCATTCAGTGAGAAAAAACAAGTTTCCTCTAATGCTGTTTAACATTCGGTAAAAGAAAACAAGATTTCTTTGTTGTAATTTAGCACATGCAGTTCAGCATAAAGCTGGAGAAATTGAAAACTACACGCAAAAATGATACGTTTTAGATCATATAGGTATCATCTTAGTTTGTCATATTCCATTTTCCCATTCATATTAGTGAGGTAATAGATATTCGTGATTATATTGGACCTATGTCACAAATGACACATGTGTTTGATATTTTTCGGTATCGAAAGTGTTGCAGGACGGAATGTTGGACTTTCATTACCTTTGGATTAATTTTTTTTTAAAAAAAATTAGTACCAATACAGTAGCGTGACTTAATCGATTTTTAAAATTTTTAAAACTTGTGCCAAAACTACAATTAATACTTGTCCAAGGAGGAGAATGTTGGACAAGTTTGTCCTTACTCATAAATTTGGACAACTATTAATTTTATTTTTGGATTTTCAATAACTTATCGGTTAAGTTACGTAATTTGATTCAGACAAAGGTAATAAAGTGGCCTAATAAATAATCTAAATCATTGAGTCGAAGTCTAACAAGAAAATAGATCTCAATTAGTGTAGATCAGATCCATATTGAGCTTGTAATGTGAAAGTCCGATATAGAAGTTATATATAAAGGTTGCTCATATCAATCGTAAGCATATGGATCCTTTGACCAGTTAAGAGCGCTTACGTCTTAAGAAAACTGTAAAAAGGTGTTAACCGTGTGTCCGTGAATGTTTTCCGTAAAAGTCCCGAGAGATTGAAACTCGTTTTGCCCTCAAAAATTGCTTCGAAAGTTTAGATGAAACGAAAATCAGGTATTTCATATTTTGTTCGTTTTTAACTCTTCTATGATAGAATCCGAGACACGTAATAAAGCTTATCTTATATGTTATAAGCTGACACACCCATAGAGTTCACATATTCCAGAATTTTTATGTTAGTCAAAAATATCGTCCTATATGGCTGTTTCTTTCTTCCCTAATTAAGTCTGACCATTGACTCGGATCTTCTGTTACCACTTATTAAAGTATTGATTCGTGAAAATTGTTTCAGCAATTTATGTAAAACGTCAAGCGAGTGAGCGACCCATTTCTGTTATTTTTAATAGCATATCTCTTTCATTGTTTTAACACTATGTCAAACCGCCCCATCAAGAAAGAAGCATATCATTAAATTATCCTAGGCGAAAGCATTGTTTTTGACTTCACAGCCTTCTAATTATTGAGATGTGAATATACAATTCTTGAAAAGATCAATCAAATATTAACGAAATAACTCTTCAAATTACAGCAGTACAAAAATATGAGGAGAGCAATCTAGATTATAGAAAAAGTTAATTTCTCACCCTTACATCAATAAGTTGTCTGGTAAAATTTTATGATTGAAACTAAAATTGATATTCCAATCAACAAATTCTTGAATCAATCCCAAAAACAATCAAATAAAGATAAAAATTTAACCATCTCTGTCCACTCGAGCAAGACTCAACTAGCGATGCTGTAGTTAATTATATCACATCTTATCCTAGACACTCTAACACTAATACACGGTAGTCGTTGTTGGAATTATTGCCATCGGTTTCACTTTTTGCTTCCAGAAGTATATGACGTCTTCAAAGAAGAACTGTCTAGTGGTTGAAGAAATAACAATGGTTCAATTGTTTAAAAGTAATAAGAGCGAGCGAGCAAGGGGTGGAGGTTATTTGTCTAGGAAAGCTGGAACTTGCAACACTAAAAGCAAGAAATTAAGGATACTGCGAAGAAACTAGAACTGAAAACATGTGCACACCGACATAAAGAGATTGATGCAGTGCTTTGTATTTCTGCCATATGTTAGACGTATCCTGTTTCGTGGAGGACTCCACTCTTTTCCTCCTCTTTTATAGAGCTCCACACATAGTTTGACGTTTTACTAATCGACACTCTACAACCAAGTTTTGATTATTTCTTGACGATTCTCTTATCTCATAGAGAAGAGAAGCAAGAAACAAATAGTTATAACTCCTGACAAAGCTAAATATTAACCACTTGTTTATGTTTACACTACTATTGAACTCTTGTAGTTATGTTAGTTGTTACAAGATATTAGATATGATGATTGATCATTGATCATTGATCACTTGTATTATGTATAGTGATAATAATAAAGTATCCCGCATGTGAATAAAATATATTAAGAACGAATGTCACTCTCGTCATCATCTTCCGAATCATCTTTTTTTATCTCCATATCATCCTGTAAGAGCTTATCTTTTCTCAAAGCTCAATTACTGCATATCTTGTTACCCAAATAAGAATGATTGCATAATACTAACAAAATAAATATTATGGAATATTTGAACTATTAAGGACAATCAATCGTAAATATTCCCCTGATTATTTCCTTTATTCATTTATTTATAATTTTATATATATATAGAATTTTCTTATATATACTTTAAGGGCATGTTTGTTTTCATTTATGTTTTTGGTCTTTCAAATATAGTAATACTGTACATATATTTGTTTGAGTTTTTTTTATTTCTGGTTTTTGTTTTGATTTTTTCCTGTTTCTAAAATTTATGAAACAAAAAAAGTGGTTTTTGTTTTTTGTTTATATTTTTTCATAATCTGGCTTATTATTAACTAAATATATATTATTTAATAATTTAATAATAATTATTATGAATAATTTAATTTTATCTTAGATTTAATTAATTAAAATTAAGTACTAACAAAATTATGAATAATTTAATACTTAATTTAAGTTTTGTAATTAATTTAAATAAAATTAATTTATTAATATTAATAAATATAATTAAATTTAGAATATCTTGAAAATATATAAATTTCAAATTAAATTTTTATTTAATAATTTAAATACATTTAAAGATATATATTAATTTAAGAATAAACATTAGTTTTTAGATTATTTATTTTAATAAAATAAAATAATTTTATTGATAGTTTATTAATTAATCAATATTATGTAAGAGATTAAAATAAATTTGATTAATTAAAAATAATTTATCTTTAAGTTTTATCTAATATGTAATTATCATTGGTAATAAAAATATAACTACGTTGATATTAACAACTTATAATTTTGTTTTTATTTGAAGGAGAAACAAAAACTAAAAGCAAAACACGAAAATTAAAAACCACTATAAAAAAAACAGAGCTTAAGATATAGCAATAAAATGCAAACTCTTGTTGTTCTCACATTTTAGTTAAAAACTTCAAAATTATAGCTTCATGATAAATTCAAAACCTCTTAGGGAGAGCTCCAAATTTTGACCAGAGCGGGTGTGTTCAGTATGAGGGGTTTTAACTTTTTTTTTTCTTTTTTTTTGCTCAATTCATCCATGTCATTTGTTTTTATACTGGTTTTTTGTTTTGCATGACTGAGGCTCCGTCAGGTGGCGAATTATTTATTATTTATTATTTTATTGCTATTTTATTATTTATTAATTTTTTTATTATTTTTAGTTCCATATATTATTAGTATTATTATTCTTCTTATTCTTATTTTATTTTATTAATTTTATTTTTAACTAGAATCGGACCTTTTTTTTGCCTTTTTACATATTTATTTCGTGCTAGTTTTGTTATTTCTCTAACTTGCATCATTCTTATATTGTCTCATTTGTATATGGGTCTATCGAAAACAACCTCTCTACTACGTAAAGGTAAGACTGCGTACTATCAAACTTTTCTAGACTTCGCTTCATTGCGAAATTTCAGATTGATTGATGATGACGATGATGATAAAAATAATTAGAAAATAGTTAAAAAAGAAAAATTGTGCCTTTTATAATTTGTGTAGCAATACTCAAATTCATGTTATTTGGTACTAGCGAGTTGCAAAATTAAAAATCCTAGTTTAACGAATAAACAATAAATAAGCATTTGAGTAAAGTTTTTAACATGAATGTGTATCCTAATTAAACTAACATGTTCGTTTCATAATTCACTGGTTATAAAACAAACAAAAACTTAAAAAGTATTATCATTTCAAAAAGTAAAATATATTGAGTTTGTTAATATAAAATTGGCATCTAATTCTTGAAAATTTAACGACGGTAATGCATGGGCATCATAAGTTCTTTTTCAGTTGTTTAGAGAACGTATTCTTCTGTAACGAAAAAATGTTGCGTTTCTGTTCCCTTAACAATAAGACGGAGCTACTCTCAGACTTTGGGAGTCACTGAGCTCTCAAGTTTTTTTTTAAATTATTTTTAATATATATATATATATATAAATATAGAGTTATTTAAAGGTCAATGATGTACTGGGCCTCACAAAATTTAAAAAAATTAATTCTTGAGCCCTTCTATCTTAAATTTTTGGCTCCGTCCAACTCATTTATTAATTAAAAGAGAAAAAAACAAAAGGGTTGAACGTAAAGGGAAACAAGAAGCATAGTAATTTTTGGTGCAGATGAATACGTTCCGTTAGAACCTTTGCCTTGTCTCGTTAGATTAGATTTAATTTTTGAAAAATAAAATCCATTTCAATGCCCAAATTCTATACGGTATATCCTTTTTCCATGCTTCAAATTCATTCAAAGATTTCATATTCTTCTTTAAAAGAACTGGGGACCATTTTCATCACCTTAAGTTATTAAAATCTCAAATCAATTTATTTTTATTGAAATCCGTTTATTTCTTTTTTAATTACTATCTGCTAATGATTAAACTTATTGTTTTAAAAATAAAATAAAATTTAGAATTTAGTTCCAGTCAAACATAATTAAATAGTTTTCAACACCTTATTCTCTTGTATGTATACTTCTCTTTCTTAAAAAATACTTTTAATTTCTGTGGGTGCAATACGTGCGTATGACCATTCAAAATGGGATCAGATCAAAGCTGTAAGATAAATGTTGTCGGCGGGCCCACGAATTGATTTGGCACTTCTTCCTTAACCGTATTATCTATTTTTGCTGTCGTCACTAATTCTCTTCCTGTCCCTATCCAACTCCAAAGTCCAGACTTAGTCCAGACGAATACTAGCATTTAGCATTAACCAGCTGTATTAGACTAATTAATTACATTTAATGGATTTATGAACATTAATTATGGTATTAAACAAATTAACTCAGCCATAAAAATATGATGATAGAGGGGGTTGCTATCACTTTAGTACCAGGTTCCAATAATTTACACAAGGGCATGGCTACTAAATTCTGAAAGGTGTGGACTGTGGGGAATCAAAGTGGAAGCAAATATCAGATCCAATCTTTTAAAAATAGAGTGGCTAACAACTGTACGTGTCACATTGTTTTTGCAAACTCAGTTTCAACCATTCATTTCTATATCCACAGTTGCTTTTATAACTCTGAAATATATTCAAATTAATTAATATTAACAAAATTATTGTGTTTCTATATTCAATCAGCTGTGTGTAATGATAAGCCAATTACATTTTATGTAATTTAAACTTGTAGTCTTCTTAATTATTATTAAAAATAATAATAAGTTGAATTGAATTTCAATTTATAGGCAATTCATAATCTTGAGTCTATCTAAAATTTAAACAAAATAATATCATTTTAGTAAATTAATTTAGATCTATTCGGAATTAATTCTTTATCCATTAAATAAAATAAGGTAAAAGATATAATCCGTAGCTTAAAAAAACTTACTGATCTTTAAAATTCTTTTAAAAAACTCCTTTTAATTTTTTTTAAGAAAAATCTCTTATGGTAAATTTTAATTAAAAAATAATGACAAAATACACATAATATGAATATAAAAAATGGACTAATCAAATATTATTTATGTAATAATTTAACTCAATTCTTAAACTTGAACTGGACCAATTAAATTTGACTCAAATAAATAATTTGTTGTAATTTTTTAAATAATAATTAAAGTTTGAATTAAATTAATTCGAATAGAATATAATAGCTATAATATTAATGATATTTGATTGATTTAGGCTCCTATATCGGCCAACCAATTCGCATTTATGCTTGGTAGATCTACGACAGAAGCAATCCATTTCCTTCAGAGACTAATGGAAAGTTACAGGGAACGAAAACGAGACCTGCATATGGTTTTTGTAGATCTGGAGAAGGCGTATGACAGGGTGCCTAGAGAACTCTTATGGTGATGTTTGAAGGCTAAGGGCATTCATAAGTCGTACATCAGCATGATTAGGGATATGTATGAAGGAACATTGACCAGCGTAAGGACGATAGGAGTCGACATGGAAGCATTCTCTATTGGTGTTGGACTCCACCAAGGCTCGGCTTTAAGTCCGTTACCAAACATATTTAAGGAGAGGTTCTTTGGTGTATATTATTTGTGGACGATATTGTCCTGATAGATGAGACCAAAGAAGGAGTTAATGCAAAGCTGGAACGTTAGAGAGAAGAGTTAGAATCGAATGGTTTTAGAATAAGTAGGTCAAAGACTGAGTATTTAGAGTGCAACTTTTCGAGTAGCCAGATGGTACAAGAGACGGAGGTAGCGATTGACATTGACATCGTACCATAGAAATCGAGTTTTAAATATTTCAGATCCATCATTCAGAGCGATGAAAATATCAGCGATGATATATTACATCGTATTAGGTCTGGGTGGATTAAATGGTGGAGTGCCTCAGGTGTTTTATGTGACAAAAAGGTCCCTGTAAAACTCAAAGGAAAGTTCAATAAAATGGTGATTCGGCCTACCATGTTATATGGGGTAGAGTGTTGGCCTACTAAACGTAGGCATGCACTACAATTGTTGGTAGCAGAGATGCGAACGCTTAGGTGGATGTGTGTCATTACCATCAGGGATAGGGTACGAAATCAGGTAATGAGAGCCAGACTACAGGTCGCTAATATTACAGATAAGTTGCGAGAGAAAAGGCTAAGGTAGTTTGGGCATAAGCGCAGGAGGCCCTCTGATGCTCCGGTACGACGTTGTGAGTTAATAAACCTTAGTGGCTACAAGAGGAGGGGAAAGGACAACCTTACAAGACATGGAGAGAAGTGATCAAGAAAGATATGTCAGAGTTAGCCCTCACTGAGGCAATTGCGAGAGTCTGAAGAGTCTGGTGAGACAGGATAAGGGTTAATGACAACCGTTAGAGTTCTTGTGACTCCTACTTACTGCGTAGGAAGTATTGCGAGCAGTATGTTTTTGGCTAGGTTGAAGGGTAGTTGTAGTTTAGGGAAGATTCTCGTGATGAACGCCTAAAATTGTAGGACTATCGCATCCTCAGGATCACCCAACGAAGACTCTTGAAGTGAATGGCGACAACAGATCGGTCTTTACAAGGTATAAAATGATAGCAGTTCTGGTCAACCCTTAAGTATGTCCTTATTGTAATTCTATTTATTTAAATTTCTCGCTCTGCATCATGATTTTTTTGTCGCATTTGTATGTGAGTTTACAAGAAACAGTCTCTCTACTATGTAGGGGTAAGGTTGCGTACTATCAGACCTCTCTAGACCCCGCTTCACTGCGAAAATTTGGACTGAATGTGATGATGACGATTAAGCGTGTCTTGTCATTAATTTTAATCAAAATCTAAGAAATTTTTTTCTAAATTATTAAAGGATGAAAAACATCGAAAATTTCTAAGATCAATTTTTTTAAAAATTTCTTAAACAATATATTCTATTTCTTTTGTTCAGTAAAATGATTCTAACTCAAATTAATCTGAACCAAACTTATACGACCCACCCTATCCCGATTGATAAATGGCAACCCTATTCCCCACCTGCACTTCGGGTACCCTCTCAGATAAATTATTGAATGCCACGTCTCAAATTTGATTGGTTATCTTATCAACTCCCAACTCCCAAGTACCGAATTATCAAAATTTAACCATTAAATTGCGGAATATATACCAATAATTACAGTAAAGAGGAATATAATTATATAATTTACAATTTAAACCCTAACGAAGAGATTGTAGAAATGATGTCGCACTTTTACTTGGGTTAGAAATTGGAGTATGATATGAACATAAAAAAGAAAATACGGTAAAAAACAACTCTTTTAGCCTTTAAACAATTGGTTAGACCCGAATACAGCCCCCAAAGTGCCCTCTGCTGACTGCCTCTAATTTTACTAACTACATCTACGTTGGCACAAAAAACATCGGCGCTGATTCGCAACAGAACGGTGCAGCCGGATGCTGCCACTTCTTGAACACCATCGTACCCGTCGCCTGTTGTGCCGGCAGCGGCGGATCCTGTCTGTAATTGAGCTCCACCGCCGTCGGCGATGTATTGAGCGGGGAAAGAAGGGGGATTGCCACGTTCCAGTGGGAGGACGACGGCGACGCAGGAGTTATCTTCAACGAAGTCGGTCTCCGTTGTTGTAGCTTGCTCGGTTGCCGCTGCCCCCGTGTGGCCGTCGCCGTGCCGGAGGACGACCTGCTCCTTGCCGTGTCGGACATGTATATAAATATAGAGAGAGAGAGAGAGAGAAAATAAAATCTAGAGAGAGAGAACGATGTAGTCGAGCTTCTTGCGTGTGGACTCTGTGGCTTACACAGGCAAGCGAAGCTTGGGGTGTTATATAAATGGGAAAAGATCGCGTGGAATACACGTTAATAACATGTGCGTGGGTGTGAAGTTCTTGAAAGAGTCAAATATGAGTTGGCAACAGCAGCTCAGCGTTATTGGTTGGGCTGAATTGATTTGGATTTCGAAGATTCGTTTTTCAATTCTTTGCCGTTTTGTTTTTTTTTTCTTTTCTAATATTATTTTTTTGGTTTGAAATTGGAACATTTCTAATTTTGGAATATCGTTTTTAAATTTTTAATTGATTAACTAAAATCTGTATTATATAATTTTCTTTTATAACAAATGCTATTTTCAATGTTTATTAACGAAATCTTCAATTTCTAATTTTAAATAAAAAACTGTATTCATTTTTGTATCAACGGCTTCATAAATCAAAATAATTATTTAATATTATTTTTTGAATTTAATTTTTTGAATATCATGAACTTAAGTTCAAGCAAACTACAAATTTTTGTGAAATATATTCATATAGTTGAAAAACATTAAATACAATCTACAATAATTACAGAAGGTACAAACATAAGATATGATATGATAATACAAAAAATGATTTATAAAATAAAAGTGGCATTAATATATTTAATGTTAGAATATGCACTAAATAACCAGAAATAAACATTACAGGAAGGTCGTATATGAGTTAATAATTTTTTTAAATCCAATAAATATGAAAATTATAAATTATTAAATTTATTCATTCACCTAAAAAAATTGCAAAAATATTATAAATAATAAAGAATTTAGTAATTCGCAAAATTCGGCACAGTCCATAACGTCATGGTCAAACGTCTGAAGTGTACCGCTTCGCATTTTCTTAACCGACCCAACCAACCTTTCAAGCCACGGTTTGTCGCTTTATCTTACACTTACACCATCCCTAGATTTTGACCCATGCCTTTATGTTGCGTTAAGTCTAAGTTTCCAGAACCATGTTAAGCCAAATTTTCCATAAAGCTATAAAATGGAAAATGGGAACTAAATACATATATTTGTTTTTATATATTTCTTTATTAAAAGCTGATGTTGATTAATGTTTAGCAAAATACTTGAAGACATCTAATTAATACAATTTAAACTAAACTTAAAAAATTAAGTAGTTAATGTGAGATACATACTATATAGGGATGGTCAAAAATTGACAAAACGGCTTTTAAACCTACGAGTATAATAAGAAAAACTGAAAAAAATATTATTTAAAGAACTGAAAGTTTAATAACCATAGCTTATTAGATATTTTGATTTGTCCGTTTTGAAAGACATCACTACCACGCGTAACCTGACTCTGAGGGATCCAATGGTTGGAATCATGTCACGTGCAACGGAATGATTGCCCTGTTGACGATTTTGCCCACTTGATGACGACGCACAAACTAATTAATGGACCTCGTACGTTTGGTAGTCATACTTTATTATATTTCGTAAATTTTGGGCAATTTAATTTTGCCTGCATAAAACGGGTTCGGATCTTCTGTCCCACCAATCCTGTACCTATTCTGTCCCAGCATAAAACGTCGACGTTTTCGTTGATTTAAACCAACGTCTCCGTCTAAGCTTATCTTTAGCCGAGCCGATCATCCTTTCATTTTGCTTCCCGCGTCCTTCCCCTTAATGGCATTCATTCTTCCACTCTGTCGCACACCTACCTTCCAAAAGCTTGGGTTAATTCATGGAATGTGTACTGAACTGTTGAGGTATCCTCTTTGCCATCCACTCGCTCTCCCTCATGGCATCGACACTCATAGTAAAGACCATAAGTGCTAGGATTCAACTTGTTTTCGGGTTTCGCAAATAATCTTCAGCTGGATTCTTGGTTCTCGTTCTCAGGGATTTGCAGGCATTCATTTTCGTCTTTAGCT
>JANKOE010000206.1:83746453-83781169 GCA_026284465.1 Erythroxylum citrifolium | reverse complement strand
TTAATAATTTGTTACTAAATATTATATAAGAGATTAAATAAATTTATTTAACTAAAAGTAATATATCTTTAAGTTTTTATCTAAAATATAATTATTATCAGTGATAAAAATACAACTATATTAATATTAACAACCAAACAAGTTTTTGTTTGTATTTGAAAGAAGAACGGAAACAAAAAAATTGAAAACGGAAACCGAAAACTAAAACAGAAAAACAGAAGTAGAACCAAACGGTCCCTAAGTTTTTCATTGTTGTTACAAGAACCCATTATTTAGACTTTCAAAGCAAATCACTAAATCCCCACGTCCAGCCAGTGATAACAATTTATATGTGTAAAGATATTGGAAGATTTCTCATTATGTTTTTACTATAAGTCTATAAAACATGTCATCACCATATTACAGTAAAGGTTTAAGAAACCTCCACTTGACTAAATTGTTATAACAAAGCATATATAGATTCAGTGAAGCTAATTGCTACTTTGGTTAAAATCTTACCATTCGATCTACTTCCACCACTTCTGCCTGCCTGTGTGTGCTTTAAGGGAAAGATGGATTTGTTTACCTTATTATTTTACCTGAATTGCCGTCTGAACCTAGAGCCCAGATCAAATACTAGGCCTCCAAGGCCTACTGCCTATGTATTAAATAGGCTCAACGTAGGCCATTTATCACTTAGCTGCTGTGATTGGTTTTAGAAAGTATGTCCAGTCCTGCTCTGGACTGAGGGGATGTGTCAGGAATTCTACATCGGACAATTATGAAAGCATTCAAGAATTTATAATAGTGTACAAATCTCCCCCTTTTGAGATAGCTTTTGGGGGTGAGTTAGGCACTTTCTAACAATTACCAGGATTGACATAACATGATGCATAAGATGTATACGGGTGCTTCACTGATAGCTACTTTCGTTAATTCTGATCATTATATGTTAAGAAGACTTAACTATTTCAAGTAGGAGTAATAATAGGTTGGTTAATTAATTCCCCTTAAAATTTAAATTCGAATTTAAATTATATTTAATACTCAAATTAAATATAAATTTTGAGTTTAAGTTTTATTATGTTAGATTGAATTAAATTTTTTTATTCTCAAGCAAATTCAAAATTAAATTAAATTAATCTATATTCAAAAGTAAAATTTTTTGAATCAAGTATAATAATATTTCATATTGAGTTTAGATTAAATATTTTTATTCCAAATTTAAAAATAAACACAATTAAGTGTTGCGTTAAAATTGACTATTAATTTTACATTGAATCAAGTCAATTACGTGGATTTGCCATCCCTAATAATATTTTCAAGAAAGTATCGTCACCACATAGAAAACAAAGGTCAAGATGTAATCTGCAAGACTTCAACTATAGCCAGTAGACATGAATCCGAATAATACCGCCTTCAAAAGTCGGTCCAATTGGCAATCAAATGACCTAAGCCTTTAGTCCATTGGTTTGGCCTTTAGTCCAGTAGATTGGAATATTTTTTGGAAAATCAACTTTGAAGAATTAATCGATGAGCAATCTGAAGAAGACGAGGACACCAAATTTGCTATCTAAGTATCAACATCAAAAGATAAAGAATCCTTTATTTCTTCTGATTCTCAAGAGGGTGATTCTCTCGAATTTTTAGGAACCAACAATTCAAGAAAAGGGACAAGTAATCAAAAGATTTCATTAAAAAAATGCATTAATGACCAATTATATTTAGTATCAAATTATAACATCACTCATAATTTTACTAAAATAATTTTTAAGATAATGAAGTAGTAATTGATTTTTAAACTTTATTTACCTTTTCAAAAAAAATCTCAAATTATATGAATCCTATTTATAAAATTGATATCATAATTATTTTGAAAAACAATAAGAGGAGAGTACAATTTTTTATTCTTTTCAAATTTGTATATTACTGACTTTTAAGTGGTGGTCGAATTTTTAAAATTTGTAACCGTCGGATTGAATAACTAATTTAAATTATATTATATACAAATTATTATATATATATTTAATAATATGTTATTACAGATTAAAAATTTAAAATGTTAGTGATTATGAATTTTACCATTATAAGAAAAAAAGATTGTAGGTTAGTGGTAATGCTTTTACTATTTTATATGGAACTTGCACGACAAAGCGATAATACAAAATATCGTAATTTAATTTCTCCATAAAATAACTAAGAGATTTTAATACATATTTACAATTCACCTCTTAGTCTAAGCTACAAGCAATATTTCTATTAAATAAGAGTAAAAGATTATTTTTCAGCAGAACTTTAATCAAGAATGTTTATGATAATAATAAATATTTTGTCTAAGTATAAAATAGGAGTTGCACATTAGGAATGATTTTGTCCTTTCTCGAGTAGTATCTTTTGCCTAGATTAATATATAAACTCAACATAATTTAATTATAAAATGCTTTTACCATTAAATTACACCCCTCGCTATTTGTTTAACAAAACTCAACATTATCTACTTGCAAAGTGTAAGAAACCCTTGCACGTGGAACATTTATTATCTAATTACATTAATATCATAGAAGAGCTAAATTAGTAATTGACTAGATTAAGTTGGTCACAGTAATTTTATATGAGTTCGAGCTTTTTTTTTTAATATATAGAAAATGAACTTCATTCGTTTTAATTCTTTATTAACAAATTATTCCCTTACCTTTAATTGGTTTTGGAAAATAGACTAATTGAAGTATAGAGCAACCTTACTTGCCCCATCTTATTGCTACAAAGGAAACTTATTAGGTATAGTGCTGAAGTTAGCACAAAAGATCAGCATTGCCTGGCTCTTGGAAAAATGTATGTATAGATGCCAATAAAGTTTGATTAAACCACGCAAAGATCCCATTACGGTAATGTCCAAAATGGTTCTATTTTCACTGATTCTCGTCATTGAATTAAATTTGACTATTAATTTTACATCGAATCAAGTCAATTACGTGTGCCGAAAGTAGCGTCACCACATAGAAAACAAAGGTCACGATGTAAAATTAATACATCCATAGTCATAAACCCGAATAATACCACCTTCAAAGGTCGGTCCAATTGTCAATTACATGACCTATGTCAACCACTAAATCGATATTTGGAATATTAGTCCAAAAGGAAAAGAAAAATAGCCTTTCTACAATTTTTAGGAACCAACAATTCAAGAAAGAGACAAGCAATAAAATGATTTGTCAGAACGTATTAATCACAAATTATGTTTAATATCAAATTGTAATATTACTCACAATTTTACAAAAATAATTTTACGATAATGATGTAGTAATTAGTTGTTAAAACGAAAATGAATTTTAACAACTAATTACTACATCATTATTTTTTTGAAAAATGAAAATGAATTTTAATAAATTAAAAAAGAAAGAAATTAAAGCAATTCAAAATTTTGATAGATCGATTACCCTTTCCAATGAATAGTTAGTCCTATTGTAGGAATAAATTTAAATTTTTATACAGATTGTGAGCAATTAACATATAATTATTAATTAATGTGAGCAAGTGAATAAATAATTTTGTCATGATATACCTACCACGACTAAGAAGGAAAAGAATACAACCGATAATTCTTGCCGTACGTATGTGTTAAAACAAACAATTGAATACTAAAATTCGAATCTTGTTGGAAAAAAACAGTAACAGCTGGTCGAATACGATGGTTTAAGTTTTAATTCAGAAAATGAATTAATCAGTCAACTCCAGTACCGTGCCACCGCGAGTGTATGAGGAGCCACACGAAACAGGCCTTATAGATGGGAAGGTTGCATTTGTTTTATGTCAAATGACAGCTTCATTTGTGAAGACCATGTCAAACGTCAAATTTAAATACTAAAAGCGTGGAATTAACCACTTAAGTTTGATGCATTGTACATTTGGACCGTCATATATTTAAGAATGAAATTAGTTAATTTAATCATTTTAGGAGCTTAATATTCAAAGAATTAAGAAGTAATTTATGTATGTTATATACAATTACCGGGCTACTATATTTGTATTACTACAGAGTATTATCAAACAGGATGAATATTTCTGTAAAGGTTTTCTCTGGGGCAGGAATGAGATGGTCGAACCCGAGCACTTGTCAATTGAGAGAGTCAATGTATGAGGAAAAGTCAAGAAAAATTTGGTAGTCCTGTTTGTAGAAAGTGGAACAATTCTGTAATTTCCAAATTATTATGAGACACACTCAAATTTATTAATGAAGTATTCAAAAAACAATCGAAGTGTAGAGTCTCAAAAGAAATGTTGTCTTTGCTAACGTTGCAGTGCCGGTGTATCACATAAAGTCAAAAAATAGAATCTATAGGGAGAGAAAAGAAAAACCACTACCTTATGGGGTTTTTCAAAGCCTCAATTTTGAAATTAGAGCTCAGAGTCAAATTCTGCATATAATAACGGAACCAGAAATTTAAGATAGAAAAGTTTAAATATTTAATTTTTTTAAATTTTAGGGAGCCCAATGTACCACTGACCCTTAAATAATTATGTCCTTATATATATATATATTAGAAATTAAAAATATTTAATTTTTTAAATTTTGAGAAGCCCAATATACTATTAGACCCCCATGTACCTCCGTTTTACATATCAAAGAAGCCTCTAACCAACTAGTGCGATTATCTAACAAAATAAACTCTTTAAAAAAAATAGTCTGCTTTTATTTATACAAATGTTCTGTGAATGACTCATAATAATTTAGCAATTACAGAATTACTTATTTTATAATAATTTATGTACAATTACTTATTTTTTAGTTAACAATATTTTCTATTTAAGTCATTGTTAATTGTAGTATAACCATTTTTCAGTTTAATATAAGACATACAAGTAGGAAAATAGCTTTATAGGGTCAATCCATTGAAAATAGTGCCTTGACTCTTGATCAAGTTAAAGTACAATTTTCTAGTTATCTTTTTGATGAGTTTCTTGATTAGTCCGTGTATTCACATTGACATTACAGACAAATTTGCCTTTAATGTTAACTAGGGACGGTATTACTTAAAGTGCAATTTGATGATTAACTAGTTTAATACAATGTAATGACGTGACGCGTGACGATTAATTACGGTATTAAGACTTGAAGAGTTCAATAATTTCCAAACCGCAATTAGTTTTATATGATGCCGGCGGCTCTAGTTAGACGTGTTTTCTGTCCGTATTTTCTTGGACCATAGTTCGAAATCATGGGTCTATGATTGTGCTAAGCTTTTTTAAAGAATACTTGTACTAGTGCACTATTGTCACCAGCAAAACGTGTACTCTGACATCGCAAACGTCAATTTAGGGTTAAATATATTTGAATTCTTTATAATTTATTTTTTATTTTAATTTTCATGTTTTAAAATTTAATACTTTCTCTAGTATGATAATGTTTGGTCATAATATATTTCATTTGTCTAACTGAACATTAGCAGTCCAGCATCAGTATGGGAGGACACTGTTAACTGGCTGATGAGACTCAAAATAGAAAATTTGGCTAAGTGATGATAAAGACCGTTAAAATCAGCAGGAAAACATTGGTCTATAACATACGGAAGGAAAGCAATGACAGAATATTCAACCAAGAAAGCAAAAACATCGGCAATGTCTCTTAAGAAACTATACTACAAATCAGGCTGACTTTACAAACTAGAGGGGTAACAGTTAATCTATCTACCAACATGAGAAGGAGATAGTTATTGAAATGAATCACCATGTATATCTAGGTAGATAGGAGAAAGATCTTCTTTTAAGGTTTTTTTTTGTGTTATGTTAATAAAAACATGCAGGGACGAAGGTAGGTGAGGGTCAGTGGTGCACTAAGCCTCTCACTCTCAAGATTATTAAATAATTATATATACATACATGTATATATATATATATATATATTAAGACGGAGTTATTTAGAAGTTAGTGGTATACTAGTCCACCCAAAATTTAAAAAATTAAATATTTTGACCCCTATCTTAAATTCCTGGCTCTGTCACTGAACACATGATATTTTGTACTAACCTAGAATTGGAGTCTCATTGTAATGTACATTAACTAATTAATGAAAGGTATTTGATTTTTGAATAAAATATATTTCATTTACCATATTTCTTTAATCAATTATTTTAAAATTATAGATAGACAAAAAGTTAATAAAATATGACGCAAAAATTATGTAATAATTAATTAATAAAAATTAAAATAGAAAATATCTAATATAATTAACGAAAAAATTCATTGACCTCTATTTTTGTTAAAACCTATAAAAATAGTAAAGTTACAATTTTATTAATTAGAACTTTTTACACAGTTTTTCCTCAAATATAATGACATGGTAAATATTCAATTCCAACATGAATTTTTGGAAAGATCAGACTATCTTCTGTCACTTAGTCATAAGTCTTACTATCTCTTTAGTTCACTTTAGGTCAATCGCTTGTATTATTGGAGAAATTATTGGAAAAAAAGAACAATAATAGGTAAGCATTTCATAACCTACCATGTGAAACCCATCGGTTTCATATATTGATTAACAAATAAAAGACTGGTTATGGTAATTGTTAAATTGATCACTTAAGCAATCTTTCATATCATCTATTATTTTGTTGATGGGTTTGAAGATCGCGAGAGCTTAATAATTTATCTCACTATTGTTCATGTAGACGTGGGTCGGATGTCTAACAGACAAGACATCTATACATGAAATGTCAGGGTAGTTGGGTAAGAGGATAGGATCCCTTGTGGGGTGATGACGAATAAGATTGCAAAGTCAAGTACAATGGAATGGTGAAATTCCCGGTGGCTCTGCCTCTGCCTCCGACATTGCAGAGCTCCTCCAATTCCTTCGCAACACCTTCTATGTTCTATCCCTTTAAATTTTAATCGCTGGAGACTTTCTCAATATTCCATCAATGACTTTTCTAATAAATCTTTCTAATCCTATCATTACCATTATTGTGTTTAGTATGTAATTTGATATTTAAAAATTCTACCGTAAATTTTAATGGTCAAATTTCCAAATTCAAAAATATAAAATTTTAACTTTACTATTCGATTTTGGGGATTGGAAATTAAAGAACTTAACTTCAAGCATATATAAAAGAAAGTGATATATAGATTGATAATATTTGTTTTAAAAAGAGGCAACACACTCAAGATCGTGTTTCATATGTTCACTCTGGGTCCTCTACCCAGAGTGAACAGTGAACATATGAAACATGATCTTGAGTCAAATTCTTTGATAACTGAACAAAACCCTCCCTTAAAGTATGTTGCGCCGCCATCGTCAATGTGATTTGTGAAAAATTGTATGAAGAGGGGTGTTTCAAAATTTTTCTTTCACATGGAAGTGATTAGACATTAATCCCACATAGTTTTGAACAAATTTCAAGGATAGACCAATACCAATAGCGACATGGAGAGCAGTCATGAGCTTTTCAATAACATCGACAGTTATTTAATTGGGGTCTTCCTTAAAAAAGTTAGAAGCGATGATCCAATCACCTTCAATGGCAGCTTTGTACAGTAGCAAGTAATGATTGACACGAGAAGGTAAGGTAAGGTTGGCATGTCTGCCCTTTTTCTTGACTTTTTGTTCTTCTATCATGTCTGCTTTTTATGTCGACAAGTTTTATAATATTTATTCCACGACAGGATTTAGAGATGTTTCAGCGAATGCATGTATGACCGTTCGATCAATAATTTAACTAAGTTGTTGCAAATATTGACAATGATCTTGTTATGAAAAGATTTCAATCTATAAAAAGTAGGTGAGGATCATTGTAATTTTAACTATTTTATATTCTTAATAAAACTTTATTTTTTATTTAGTTTTGATATAAAATTTTTTGTGAAATCTATATTTTATTTGTGCCCTCCTATCTTAAATTTCTAACCCCGTCACTGCATATATCCATCCCTAAAGCTTGTAAGTAATCTTTAGATCCTGAGCTCCAAATAAACAACCAAAAAATCTAATAAGTTAAACATTTTAAGCACATTTATTTATTATAAACTACTTTTAAATTTTAATTTTAAACTTTAAACTCCAGTCAAATTATTAATGCTCTTCAAATAAATACAAATCAATAGATAAAAAGAAACATACCTACAAAAGATTATCATAATTTAAATATTTTATGAAAAATAAAACAGATAAAATAAGATTAAAATTCGAGATACACTAATTTAAACCTGGCAAAAACATAAGTGAAATAAAAACTTAAAATTAATATATCATAGAATCAAGTATATCTCTTTAAACTTGTTTTACATTTATCTCACTGTAAATTTTATTTCTTAAAGATTTAAATGGTAAAAAATTATGTTAAATAAACAATCATTCAATACGTTTTAGACCTATATTTGAAACAAATAATAGTATGCAAAGCGTACCGTTCTAAAGATAATTCAACTTTTAAAGTTTCAGATTATGTCATTTATCATATAAAATGGTCATTTACTTTCATAAATATATAAAAGTTCTTTTATATTATTCTAAAAGCATTTTTTTAAAACAACGTGTTTTAAATAATTAATTTCAAATTTTAGTTGGATAAATTTTCTTTTAAAACCATCCAAGTCTAGTTTTTGCTCAACATATTCCAAGTTTATAATCTATTTAAAAGATGGAAACACACGGTTGAATGAATTTTCACCTATTCAAAAGATTAAGAAGGAATTTCAAGAATTAAGAAAGTTTTGAACAGTACTTATAGAAAAAAAAAGCTATAAGAGTTTGAAAATTAATTTAAAATTATTTATATTAGAACTAGTCCTTTCAAGTTAAAGGCTTCATAATGAAATACATGGTTTGAAAAGTTAATGTAAAATTATAAATTTTTATAGGACAAACTTCAATCAATAGTTAAAAACTATTTTCTTAATCCTCATTGTGTCAATAATAATGATATAATATATAATGAAATTTATCAGTAAAATATTCAAGTCTCATTGGTAAACCATCAAAAAGAGTTTTATCTTGCTATTTTCATGTTAGTTATGTAACATTTTTACTAAAAAAATAAATACATGACTACATTAAGACATAAAGAAATATATTTCTCGAGAAAGAGAATCACTGTTGATTCTTCATAAAAAAAGATTAACACAACAGTTTGTAATTAACACGAGTTTTTATCTTAACAAAAATCAATTTGAATTAATATTAATCAGAATAAGAAAATCAAATTAAATTAATTATTGTAATTTGACAATCCAAACTTTTTCTTTAGTACGTCATATATGTCACAAACCTACGGTAGAAAATAAATTATAAAGAGAAAATGAGAAGAAGAAAAGAGAAAGGAAAGTAAAAATGAGAGAAACTATACAACTTTGTCTTTCTTGAAACCTTAGCTCAAAGTGTGTGATTCACACGAATAATCATATATAAACATTATTGGATGTGGTAGTTGTAAACATTTCTATTTAGAATACTTGGTTGTATTAATTATAAAAGATTTGATGCAGATTTTCAATAATAGAACTTATAATACCCTTGAAAAACCCAAAAGGGTGTAATAGTTTTGCATCTATTCAAGATAGGGTCTTATAATATCTAAAACATTATCTAAAATAACTTTTTGAGTCCAAATCGAACAAGAATTATTGGTTAGTTATCATCATCCAATTAATCTCTTATAAGTCCAATTAATAAATAATGTCAAAACTAACTACTTAGATATATAACATATATCATAACAATCTCCTCTTTTTTGGCATTGTTTATCACAAATATAAAACTCTCCCTAAATAACATAATTGGACATTTAAGTATCAAATTCACAATTCATATAACAAATACTTCCCCTTTAATCAAACATCAAGTTCCAAAGAATATCACAATTATTCAATCATCCAAATTTCTCCCCCTTGGGACAAAAAGATGCCAAAAAGCAAGAAGAATAGTCACGCATATATCTTGAAATCTCCCACTGAATTGAACAATCATCAAAAACAATATGATGTCTCCACCTTGGGACAAAACAATGTCAAAATGAAGAACACCCGAGAGATAAGTCCAAAATGATGCCCGATTTATGAGAGAGCTGAAGCTTGATGAGGATGAGGATGGATTTTTGGTGGAGCCAAATAGAAGTTAAAATGCAAATTACTAAAAAGATGAGACAACAGTGGCAACATAAAAATTAAAATAGAATTGAATAAGACTAATCATTTTTTAATAAATAACATCAAATTATAATTCAAAAATGTAAAGCACACAGTCCTTGTGCCCCTCAAAGAAATCCAAACCTGACCTTATTCCTCGTCATATTATCTTTGTCATCGGTTTCTTCTTCTGAAGTAACTGACTTATCCTCTGTTTGAACAGTTTCTTCACAAGCAGTAACTAACTGTGAATTTAGACAATTTTTGTTTTTCCTTTACAACATCTTTGTGCTTGTAATTGACCATTTCTAATCCAAGTGTGCTTCGGTACCATGGGTTGCTGCTGAAAATTTAATAAAAAGTGTCTAGATTTTTTATTTTGACCCCTTTAAAATATCATTTGTAACAACTTGTAACATTTCGATCTTATGTGCCCAATTACTCCACAAAAGTGACATATAGGTATGAACCTCTGATTTTTCTTTAAGATTTCTCTTTGGATGGATCTGGTCGCATCAATTTTCTCATCATTCGGCTTATAATATTTACCTTTATAGCCAATGCCTTGAAGGTCTCTTTTAGCTTTACCAATTTTCAATAACTTTTTTAGCTTTTCGGTACCTCCATTTAACATTCTTATTCCTTTTTCTGTACTGACCAACTTCAATTTTATTTCACCAAGCTCATCTAATATAGACAACAACTTCTTCTCTAGATCTTGAATGATGTTCTTCATGGAAGAGTTTTCCTCCTTCAACTTCTCAGTTTTCTTACATGTTTAGACCCATTTACTATACATTAACTTATAGGTTTCATAAACACCTTCCCTTTTATCATCTGAAGTACTGTTATCACTGTTATCGCTGTTATAATTTGATATTGAGCTTTGAGTTGAATCGTCTGCGTTTTTCTCGAAATTTCCCAATTTACTTACTTTTTCGTCTTCAATTACTTTCTTTTCGGTTATTGTTAAACAAGTAACTGGACTTTTGTTGTACAAAGTAACTAACACAATACTATTCACAGCTTCTTCTTCACTACCATACTCACTTCCGGATCCATTCTCACTCTGAGTGCTTGTATAGAACTTCTCATTTCTCTTCTTCAAGGTGTTAGCACATTCCACTTGCACATGTCTAAAGCCTTGACACTCATAACATTAAATTTTCTTGACTTTTCTTTCACCCTTTTGAGTTTTCCCTTGTTGTTTGAAATTACTATTTGATAAACTTCCACCATTTTGCCTAAAATCGAATCTATCCTTCTTCACTTTTTTTAATTGCTTGCTGAAATTTCTTGACAATAATTCCATATCCTCATTCTCATTAGATTCATCTTCTACATCATTTATGCCTTTTTCATTTTCAACTTGTAATGCCAATCATTTGCTCTTTTCTTGTTTGCCTCTTAACAAATTCATTTCGAAATTGGTAAGAATTCCAATTACCTTCTCCATCGACAAGTTATTGATGTCATGAGCTTCCTCGATTGCTGCAATTTTCAGAATAAATCTTGGAGGTAGTGATCTCAACTTCATCTTGACTAGTTTCAGATTGGAATATTTCATCCCGAGTTGACATGTCTGATTCGCTATATCACGCAATCTTTCATGAAAGTCCCCAATAGTCCTATTTTCATTCATCTTCAGTTCTTCGAATCTTTTTTGGCATTATCACATATTTGGACCCTTCATGAATAGTCTGCAAAGCACCCCACACCTCTTTAGCCGATTCTCAGGCTGATATCATTGAGAAGTGTCCTTCATCAACAGTACTAAAAATTGCATGCATTGCTTGTGAGTTTCCAAGTGCACAGGCCATAAATCAACTCACGTAAAAACCCCATAGAAAGACAGCTGTTGTTGCTACCATAAACTACAACTTCTACAACGAAAACACAGCTGAATCACTTAAAGACCAAAGACAGAACACAGTTGGACACACACTCCATCAACGACGCACAACAATAGACCCATTCAGCGTTTTGTTTTGTGTTATTCACCAAAAACCCATCAACTCCACAACCATGTTTTCACCATCCAACTCTAATATGACTTTGGCTCTTTTTCTTGAAATCAATCAACACTTACACAAAGAAATTTTCATTAATGCCCTTCAGCCACACATCAACATAATCCACCACACAACTTCTCAAGATACACATCTATTCAAGATACACTAAACGGGATCCATTTTCTTCCTAGACTTCACTCATTGACTTAGATCATTTATTGGGTTATTTTATTATCTTTATATGGATCAAATTACATAACTTAACCGATAAGTCAGTTAAAAACTAAAAAAATACAATTAAATATTGTCCAACTTTATGGAAAAAGTCAAAATTATCCAATAGGTCAACTTAAAGTAACCTATAGGGCACTTTGCCATTTGAAACCTTCTCCTATTCAAAGATTGTTTTCCCCCTATATATATTCATCACTGAAATTACATGCTCTCCTTGATTTAGGTTGGGCTTATGTGCTATCACAAGGAAAATAGAAGCTTTCTTGCACGATCTTCACTTAACTTCTCGTCATTTGAGAATCATCACTAGTTCATTAATTTATTTCTATTAAGTTAGTTACGGTTAGGTTCACTAGTTAGTTGAGTTCATTAGTTGGAAATTAGTTTGTTAGCTCGACTCATAATGGTTAGTTTCATTTTTATATTTCTTTGCCTTTTCGCTTTCTCTCACTCATATTAGTAGCTTATAGCTACCTAATTCTCAGCTAATTTTTTCAACGAGAATCGGGTTTTGAACAAATCTTATTTCAAGTCTTTGCTCACCCTTAAATGCTATTAACTTTAAAATTGATTAAAAGATCGAGGTTCTAGTTAAACTATTGTTTTCACGATTCAATGAAAAGGGGAATGATTAGGCATTTTAATATATAGAAACTGTGCATGATTCTAAGTTGCTTTGGTAGAAGTTATAACATTGTCTTTTTGCATAGATGCCTCCATTATATATATAAACACTTTATCTTTTACAATTTATTGTTGTTCACACTATTTTGTCTTGTTTTGTGAAAAACATGTATAATATTTAATTCAAATTTTATTAGTGATATAATAAATAATTAATATCACATGTGAGGCAAACTATTCAAATGTAATTTTTAATTAAGGAAAAGTACATGATAAAATGTAATCACTTTAAGTAGAAGTTGAAGATTTGAGGGATAAATACATATGATAGTATATGAATCTTCTATCTTTTATTCAAAATTGAAAAGCAACTGATTTGATTTATGATTTATGATTATTTAATATAAGAGCTATGTATATGATAAGGAACTGTCAACTATCCATATTCGACATCAACTATTAAATGTCGGGAAATCATGATATTGGCATGTGATTTCTTTTTGGTCTTACAACCCTTTTACTAGTGTAATTTGTTTCAGACTTGACTGCGAAGAATCCTTTTATATGGTGTCACGCGGAAAATGTGACAGAAGTGTAATATGAAAGAGCACAATCATTAAACTTACTGCAGAGATCGATGGAGGTTCACAGATACAAAACTTTGACTATATAATTAGAGAAATTTTATTAGAAATCAACTCTTTCATATTTATATTGGCCATAAATCCTTTACACGTACTCATTCAATTAAAGTTTTGATCAAATTGAAAAAAATTATGTTTCGCAAAGAAATTATTTCAGGAGAATGCAATCAATTATTATTAAAAATTTTATCTTTGAATCCTATATTCAAAGCTTAACCGTGCGTTGCTATGCTATTCAAATAGGAATCTATATTTTATTGAACTAAAATAGTGATATTATTTTTTACATATTCCTATGTTATCCAAAATAATATCCAAGACATCAAAACCCCCCATTGGTTTCCACACCTGCTCAATTTTGGTAAATAAAACCCTAAAAGATATAGGTCAGCCTAACAACTTCACAACAACGGCCTGCCTCCACGGCGCCTCTAGCGATTCCATATAAGTCGGATCCACGTGAAAGACAGGAGCTTTGCCCTTTTCTGGGGTGTAGCCAATTGACCCTCTGAAAAATGAGCCCGCTTAATCCACCTGTGAGGTTTCATCGGAAAAAAAATTCACACCTACTAATTATAAGATGCCAGAAGAGATTGACTTGTATTCAACCATTAGGTTAAATCATGTTTGATTGAATTAAAAAAAAGGATGCCGTGTACTCCATTAAAATGGCAAGGTAAAATTGGATTTTCACATTGACATGGACCTTAAAGACAAAGCTAACAATTTCCTGGATTTTGCCTTGGGTGATGCATAATGCTGCCCCACCATACAAATTTAATAAGTCTATTAATTGTCACTTAAGGGCTATAATGGATGGTCTGCATTTCATTAATATGGAGTTAGTGGATTCCCTTTCAAAGTAATGTTTCATTGATAATGAATGGCTTCTTACGGTCTCAATGATAGCTCAGTATAGTTGCTCCTGCAAGTGGTGGAGTGCCAACACATAAAAAGGCAATCGGATTCGGAACAAAGGGAGAATGCAATGGTCTGTCTTTCTTGGGGAATTTTTTTTTAAATTAAGACCAACAGTAATTATTGAATTAAAGGCGGTCCGTCTAACTTTAAGACTTTGAAATAATGCCTGTATTTTTAAATGAAGATTTGTTAACAATGACACGTGAATTCATGTGAAGGGGGTCCTCTATGTTGTTAAATCCCTGAGATAAGGGAAGATTATCTTGAAAGGAGGTCAATCAAACTATATGTTATTTTAACATCATAATAAAGTTCTATGGAACTTTGATTCATTTATATATGGGAAGAAGATCCGATGATGATGTTTTTTTTGTCTTAGATCAGGGTATCCGGCGGATCCAGTGACTAATCCCTTCGCTGATTTGTAGGCACCTCACAGAGTGGGACAGTTGGCCCAAGAATTTAAGGCTGCTCCATACCCAAAGTCAAGGATCGAACTCCTGACCTTTGGTTAAGGATCCGATGATGTTGTTAATTAAAGTAATAAGAAGCATTTTCCTTAATGATTGAAGCGAAGATTGCAAACTTGTAAGAGATGCATTAATTCCTAGAGAATAGTTAATTTATAACCTTTTAGAAGAAAAAAAACACAATTTGATTAGTCTACAAGGTGAATAATCATATTTAATTATGAACTTTAAGGGGTTTTGTTAAATATTCAAGTGACTTACTCTTTATTTTACTAGTTGTGATTTTAATAAAATAATAAATGAATAAAAAATTCTTTTTTTATTGATTCTCTAAATTCATTGTTGATTTTGATGGTATCATCTGGTTTAAGAAAGTGGAACAATCAAGGTATCTCCAGTCTAACTCCAACACTACCTTATGATAAAATTAAATAAATCCTATATAGGACTAACCGGGCAATACCTCTGGAGCTTACATACAACAAAAACTGAAATCCTCCTGAAAAGTAATTTTAAAAGATAATATTCTTAAACACAATTTGGATTATAACCAATACAACTTAGACAACATAACAAAGCAATTTACTAACCGATTGAAAATCATCGACATTGTCATGAGCTTGTTCAACCAGTAACACTCATCCACGATTTCCATGGAAAGTGAAGAACCGATCAAAAGATAATTAATTAGGGAACTGGACCCTGAGGGGCTATTCTTAATTGAAAGAAAAACTGATCAATTATGCAATAGAGATATGTAGAAGCTAGGATTGAACTTGAAGTGTTTTGTTTTCCAGTGTTGAAGACAAACCTGAGTAGGGAATCATAGCGGTTCTTGTTGTTGTTAAGCAATTGCAATCCATGTGGAGTTGTAGGGGTTGACTCTTTTCTTTTCTTTCCTTTTCTTTTCTTTTCTTTATAGATACAGAAGGTATGAAATATTACTATTACACTTCCTACAATACAATATTAGACTAGACAATACTTTTTTTTTGGCATATCATAAAATTATAATTAATTAAGAATTTGGGATAATTACGTAATTAACAAGTACTTCACTTTAGAAGAAGTACATAAGCAATGGACTTACAAGCACAAAATAATTTCTCACGAAAATGTTTACTATTTGAACTTTTTGACTTCTTAAGATGGTATTAATTGGGAAGGAGAAAGTTAAATTCCTTTCGTCAATTTCATGACTTCCTGGAGGTGTTGAAGGCAAAAGTAGTGGATGGGGTTAAAGGACAACACTGGATATAAAATTTTATACATTTTACTCAGTCTATTGTTTTAATACACAAATGACAGCTCTATTTTAATCATTCTTTTAATCCAGAACTTCTCTTTTTGTTTTTAAATCGATACAAACATAGATTAACATTGGAGGACTAGTACATGTTATCTGGATTATGAGTTATTATTAACAGGTCAATATATAAAGTAATACAACTGAACTAAAATACTACTACTTAGATTAAATAATTGCACCAAAGTAAATTTTATTTAAAAAATCATTGCCTGCAATTAAGTGGAAGTCTTGGTGATAATTTATTCAAAATAAAAGACCAAAAGAAGGGGAGCTGATCCTCTGACCCAGGTACTCTGTACCTACTTAAATGGAGGGCTGAGATCCTCTAGCACAGGCTAGGTCAACTTAAATGGAGGGCTGAGATCCTCTAGCACAGGCCAGGTTAACTTAAATGGAGGGCTGAGATCCTCTGACACAAGCTAGGTACAGAATACCCGGGCCAGAGGATCTGAATGCCAAAAGAAGAGCATGTCGTCTTGCTGGACTTAATGACTGATAACCAATCCCCTCAATTAGCTAATCAAGTCTTATACGCTACACATGAACATATAAACTTCATTATTAAAGACAAGAACTTTCAAATCCTTAATCCTTAAGTTAATTCGCCTAATCAAGTAAGGACAAAATCCCCAATTCATGCATTCCCTGGCCACCAGTTTCATTGCCATCCGAAGCACAAAACTTTTACCCAGAAAACTGGCATTTCCAAGAGCCATGCCTTTAGAAGGAGGTGACTGTTTTGGCTTGAGGAAAAAACACGTCATATAACAAAACTCCTGCTTTAACTAATTATAAATATAAATGGTTTTATACATATTTATCAAATTAATTTTATATTTTTTGTTTATTTTTTAAAGAGACAAAAAATTATTCAAATTTGAGGAACCTCTCGTTATTAATTAAAGAAAAATGTTTAAATTAAACATGAGAATTAGACTATAATTTTTTATAATAATAATATTTTAAATTTGAAGAAAATTTAATATACTTTTTTCTGTTTTTTTTTAGTTATTAAAGTTTTTGACATGTCTAACTAGCCATAAGTTTTCTTACTAAAATTGCTACATTTGGACAAATTTCTACTCCTTTCATTAATGAAATCATAACAATAGCATGGAGCCACATGCAGGTTGTAGTAAACTACGAAAAAGTAGACTTAAAATACTAATTTTTTTCTGCATATAGTTAAAGAAATCACTAGTCCCGAGCAAATATATATTATTTTAGACCATTCATATAATTATTGGGAAACAAGAAAGCTCTCCATTACGATTATACTATCCAATTGTAGCTAGCACTATGTATGAGGGAACTAAACAATCAATCAATGTGTTGAAATCTATATTCAGATCTTGGAAACTAGTTCTCCTCTATAATAAAATTGTATAGAAACTAAAGTTTCAGATCAGGAAACCAGACGTGTGTAAAATCCACCAACTCAATCTCCCAAGTCCAATCGAGCGTAAACGCTTGAAACTATAATAAATTTCAGGAAAGTGAAGAACTGAACAGAAGGATAAGTTTTAAAATGGGAATATAGAGGATGAAGAAACAACTTTCCACCATTGGAAGCTGGGGAAACAATAAATTAAGAACGCAGAAACCATTTTTTTTATTTCAAAGAGGAAGCTGGGAAACCAAAACCAAGTTTTTAATATACATAGATAAGTTATAACCATGATTTCTCATCTTCACAAACTCAAGCCTTTTTTTTCCCCCCCTTTTTCTAGTATTTGTTCTTCTGAAGTGATCCTACCTTTTGAATACAGCACAGTGGAAGACTCAGGAAAATGTAATCTCCTCTCTCTAAGTTTATATGGCTACCTTCTCTACTTAGTAAGGAGGTCGGGTATGTGCCCAAGAATAAGCGTCATGCCCTAACTGATTTCCATTAGGCATTAGATTTGGTGGCAGATTGTACACAGGAAGTGCTGAGGGATCAGGCAATCCACCGGCTTGTCCACTGCCACCGATTCCCGGAGGAGAAGCTCCACCTGGAATCTGCCCTTGGCCGCCACTTCCGCCTTCCTCTTCTTCCTCTAAAGGTAATCTTTCATAGGTTGCATTGGCAAATGTTGCCGCAATCACCATGACCGGACCTGCTGCAATCAAAGACCCCACCACACTTCCTCCCACCACTTGTCCTTGCCCTCCTGCTAGGTACACCGTCAGTCCAGTGGAGCCAGGAGGCGCAGGTCCGGGCAGGAACGCCCCTGTTAGGGATAAAATCTCAAACCTGCCATGAAGTGCCACCACCGCACCCGGCGCTGTGGGCTGTCTTAGGGTTACGTTGGCCACCGAGCCACTGCCGCTGAGTACACAAACCCCTCGCTGACGTCTACGTGCGAATTGTGCCACGCTTTCTGCTACATCTGCTCCGCCGGCAACTTCCATCAGGTGGCTCCGAAGAGCATTAGGGCTATCTCGAGTCACGAAAATGGGTGGTTTCGGCTTGTTTTTTGACCCCGGTGGCCGGCCACGTGGTCTCCTGGTAACCTCAACAGCACCCTCCTTAGGCTCATCGCTTGTGTCCCTGTCTTCATCATCATCTCCTTTGCCACCACTTCTGTTGCTAGTTTCGTTGATGGAGATTTCCAGGTTGGATTTGCTTAAAGCTGATGAATTTGATGTTGGGTCAAGGACTGAGAGACCCACTTGACCGGTCCACCAAGGATTAGCCATGGTTGCAAATTTAGTAACACTAGAGCTTTATGAGAAAGGAAGGCAAGACTGAATCTTTTGTTGCTGTTTTGTTAACTTCTTCAAAGGTTTCGGGTATTTGAGATCAGGTAATCAAAGTCGAGGCAAGGTTTTGTAACAAGTTACAGAGGGTTCTACGTGTTGGAACAAGGAACAAGGTTACTGTGCTCGGTGTTTCAGAAGTTTGAAGAGAGAGAAAGAATGATTAGACGAGGAGGGTAAAGCAGTGAGTAGAGAGAGGAGAGAATTAGATGCAATTCATTATGGAATCAAGTAAAGAGAAAGAAAGGAAAGAAACCCTTTTGACTGGTGAAGGTGAAGAGATCTCAATTAACAGAAATCAGGAACAAAGCACAGATGCAAAAGTCGCTAGCAACGAATCACCTGCGAAGCAAGAAGGAAGAATAAGCTAAAGCACACTGCACACCGACGAGAGATGAGAGATAGAGAGAGATGGGATGTTTTGTACTATAAAATGATTGAACAGAACAATCTTAGCAGTCACCACAACAGCGATTGATGAATAAGATCAGATGTCTGAATTTTTCAACTAGTATGAACGTTGGCTTTTATGTTCTGCTGTGATTTTGGAGCTTTGAGTTCCGATTTCATGGTTCTGTTACTATGTAGTATGTAGGTTTCAACGGTATGAGTACGAATAAAACAATCCAAGTAAAAACTCTTCTTTTAGAGGTCATTGAAACTAGGGCTTTCGTGGGGTGGCGTGCGCGTGGGCAGGTGGGAAGCACGTCGTTTTCTCCATCCCCAACATTTCAATGTCATGTAAGACAGAAGAGACAGAGAAGCTGATCGCAAAACTTATACTTGTTTCTCAAAGTACAATTTGAACTATAATTGATTATATATATGTAACGTAGCTGATGTATATACGCTAAAATTTACAAAATTACTTGTTTTAGATAAATAGTTCCACGAATCAATAATATGATAAATTAATTTCAAGTGGTAACTATATTTTTTATTTTTAAGATTGAAGTAAATTATAATTAAAAATAGAAACAAATTAAATTGAAATTATCATCTTTAATTGTAATTCTCTTTGTCTTGACTCTTAACATTTAAGTTACTATTCAATTGTAGTTTAAGAATATTCTCAACTTCTATATTAATTATGTGTTTTTATCTATATTAAATAAATCATTAAGAACTTACAATAATTTATAAATTATGTGTTTGAAAAAGATTATCTACAAATTTATAATTTAGTAGAAGTTGCTTCCTAATTGATGGTTGACGACAATTCTCAACTTCTATGCTTTCCTCTTCAGCATTTTAAAGCTAGTTGATCACTATTTTCTCTTTCTCCAAACTTAGTTTTTGTAATTTCCAATCTATCATTTTCTTGCATATTAATTATTAGATCTAAATATTTTGGGGTTTGAGTTAATGATTACCGGAACTCTCAATCTTAATTTTAGGTCAAATTTCTTATCGATCAAAAAAGTTGTCAAGCTCGTCGTTTAGAATTAAAAAGTTGCGAGAAGCATTTTTTCACTACAAGAAAATTAGCAATTACCGACGGAATAGAAACCTTAGTAAATTACCGACAAAAAATGATTTTTCGTAGGCAACATTGTCAGGAAAGATTACATTTTGCGATGGTAAAAGTATTCGTAGTTAAAAATAGAGGGAAATTATCTCGGCAAATTTTTTGACGGAATATAGCGATAGTAAAAGATTGCTGTCGGTAAAGGAGACGAGAATGCTTAACGGAATAAAAAAAATTTGGGGTTTACCGACGGAAATATTTCCGTCTGTAAATTTTAGAGTAAACGTCATCGTTTCTTTCAACTTCAACGTTTTTAATATAACAACAATGATGTCGTTTATTGTAACAGCAAACGACGTCGTTTTCCTACGTATTTAGCCTACCCAAAGACCCCCTCCCTCTCCCCTACATTTTCTTTTTTATTTTTCTGTCATTGATTCCTTCCATTTCTTTATCGTCGATTCGTCTTCTACTCGTTGACGTGTGTGTTCATTTGTATTCTTTGGCCATTGTCATTGTGTCCTTCGGTGGAGGTAAGTCATTCAACCTTTGTTCTCTGTGATATTTTGTATAACCCGTATTGGCATATATATTCGAACCTAGGAGTTTTTGAGGTGTTTTTGCGTTTGTTTTGGATTGTCTATATATAGTGTATTTGTGTTTGCAATGTTTTGGAAAACATTGAGGAAGGAAAAAGACATGATTTGCTTAAGTTAATTGGGATGAATCTATTATGTCTTCAAAATGTTCGACGAAAGTTTTGAGTGAGTTCTTTAATGATTTTCTCCTTGTTTTAAATGTCTATAGCTATTAAGGTTATTACTTCTTCTCATAAACCATATTTCACGACCTGCTTTATCGGGATTGCAGTTGAGAAATCAATTATGTGAGTTCAAACAATAATGAGAATGGCGAACTAATCGAAGGGATGAGTGTAATACGTGCATAAGTTGTTCTATACAATATTCTTATATAGTTGCGGCAATGGGATATTATTCGAAGTATGCTTTGATGCTAATGTCGTTTATGTTATTAATTTTTGTTTAATTGTATCGGGGCACATATAAGTTCTTTTACTATTTAGAATTATTGTCGTTTCGTTATATAATTTGCAATAACTGGATGGTGAGTTCAAGTTATCTTTATATGCGTTGTCTTATTGACTCAATAGGTTTTCTTTTTTCTTCTTTTAGATCCTATATAGTAAATAAATTGAATCAAAAAAAGAAGAAGAAGGATTCTAAAGATTCGATTTTGTTCAATATAAGATAAATCATTAAAAAATCCAAATTTGCTTACCGATTGATTTTAGTGTTTAATTTTTTTTTGGTTGGTTTAGTTAAGCACTTGAAATTAGATTCAATCTATATAGCACTTGAAATTGCTATATAGATATGGTAATTCATATTAACTACATTATTCATATATATTATAAATTATTTGTTTGGATGTATAAATAGTTTAGTTTATATGAGCCATAATAACTATAAACACCACTATAATGATAATTCCAAAAAACATTTTTTGTTTAATAGTATATCTTAACATATCAATATCATGTGGTTATGTATCACCTACTTAATAATTGGTTTTGATATATCAATTTCTGGTTAAAGTTCATCTACCTCCCAAGAATCGTTTCACATAAATAAGTCTCATATGGCAAGGAGGTTTTAGTAGTAGTTATACCATAGGAAATTTTGATATTTGGTTCTCTGAACAAAGGAGACCAAAAGAGTAGTTATTGTTTATTCTTATTTTCAAGACTCTAAGAACTCTGCACCAATCATGATAGCTATTATCCTACTATATGCAGGGATGCTACCATCCTAATCGTCTTTGGCTTCCTACTATGCCTCCTCTGCATTAATGAATAATGATGATGCTACAAAGTACTTATAAGGCACTGATTTATGAGAAGTTAAAGAGTATGTCAATAATAAGTTAAGCTATTTATTGATGACATGTGTGACTATTTCGATCACAACCAACTCATTGAATTTGTAACTATATGCTTATCTAGTAAGATTTGACCTAAAAATAAGAATAAGAAATAGAAATTTAGAAAACAAGAGGATTTGATGAATTCCATTGTTCATTGAAAGGAGATTGTTGATAATTTTGATGGAATTGAGGTTACTTGGGGGCTTCTTAATGAAAATGATGGTTAAAGTGGTGGAAAACAAAGATGATATACTAATGATGAGGATAGATACTTCGAGTTTTGAAGAGAAGGATAGAGATATTGTCTTTAAGAATGACTTGATTCACATACTATGCACTCATTGAGCTACTTTGAAGTAAGAAAAAGAGGTCTTATAGCTCTTCACCAAGAGAAGCTACCGAGCAATTGGACTAGTATTGAGTTCGACAATTTGTCCACATTTGACACTAAAATGAATAATCTAGACATATTATTGTTAAAGAAAGATTTCTACAGAAGAGTAGGTAAGGTTTGAAAAAAGGGTTATCTATTGTATGATCCTCTTGGAACTGAAATCAAGTTTAATCGTAAGAAGATAAGGCCAATTACTTGAAATATGATATAACTTAACTTAGAAGTGTTGGGTCGAATGATGATTTAAGCGATATGTAACTAGATATAGGAAATAATTTTCTAATAGTTATTAATTTCAATCAAGAAGTATGTAATTGAAACGAGGATAATGGTAATGTTGAAAATGGGAACTATTAGTTCAAATGATAGGATATGAATTTTAGGTTGAAATATGTTGCCAAAGAGAAAACATGATATAATGCGACCAAGGTTCAAACCACAATTTGGAGCCAGTTACTGTCCAAGTGAAGCATCACATTCTGTAGCTGCAATCGAATCAGATGTTGTACCTCTAGCTACTACTACACTTGCAGATGAGGCATCACCTTTCGTACCTGCTACTACATCATCCACCACCCCTATACCGACAGAGATATTAGAGGTAAACGATGCAAATAAAGGAGACAACTTCCAACCTGGAGCTAAAGGAGCTTATGGAAGAACTTACTTCACAATTGTCAACATCTGTTAGTAAAATACATGAAACACCATATGTTTATAATTAAGTTATTGGTTTAAATTTAAAAAATGGTATAAAATTAATTGTTTTAATATTAGGTTGATTCTGTCTAGACCATGTTCAAGAAACATGACATCCAAATTCAAGGAGAAGATTGATGTTGAGGGTTATATACAGAAGAATATCTCTTAGGCGATAAAGGAATTTTACTATCAGGAGTTTGAGGTACAAAAAATTATTATTTTTGTTTTTTAATTGATTTTTATACATTTATTAGATAAATATTATTACATTATAATTACTTATTGTATGTCTTTCCTTTTATTTCAGAAAGAATTCTTTTTGAGATTTTGAATTTGACTCGGTCATTTATAAAGTATGAGAGAGACGAGCATGTAAACGTTATCGAGACTTTGTTGGTGCGATACACAAGACTGGTGTACGACTGCCTTATATTTCTAAACAAATGTGGAGTCGTTGGCAGTAGTATTGGACATCACCTGAGGTAATGTTCATTTCAAAGCGTAATTCAACCAACAGATATAGAGGACCGGGGGAAGAGAGTCTTCCCTTATATACTGGAGGATCTATTACCCACCATGAGCATGTAGAGAGACTTGTAGGTATCTATACTTTACATTTATATTTTGTTTTTTTTTACTTTGATGTATTTCAATTTAATTTGATGTGTGAATTTTGGAATAAAAATATGTATATTATGAATAATGATAATGTTATAAATGTCTGGTGCCATATATGGCTGTGTTGTTGAGTTATTTTTTTTGTTCAATAGGGGTATATCATAAAAATAGAGGAAATTCTGCAAAATTTTTATAAATTGTAGTTTACTTATAACATTTTATTTTAATGCAGGAAAAGTCTATGGGCACGAAGCCTACACCCCATTAACTCTTTTTGTACACTCACACTAAGAAGCATGACGGTGTGACCTTCTTCAACACCCAATGCAGAGAACTGAATGTATGAGAAATTTATGCTTTAATATTAATGTTTAATAATTATCACTTACTAACATAAACATTATCTTATGATATGACCAAATACAAGAAAACATTTAACAACAGTCTTAGCAGTCTGGAGATGTTGATGAGACTCAAACCTATCTCCATGCAGTGAGTGGTAGGGACCGTCGTGGAAAGATATTTGGCTTAGGTTCATTTGCGAACACATGTTATTCGCAATCCTTTATATCCAGTACAACAATATCTAGTAAGCAATTCGCACCCAATGAAGTCCATGAGCTTCGGAACACAGTATACACATTGCCAACTTAGTTGCAACAATCGATAGAGTACATAGCTCAGCTCCGTAATGAGGTGGATGAGTTGAAGGGAAGACTTAGCACCTCATCGCAGCAATCAGAGCATCCGTGATCACCAAATAAATAGCGTACTTGTAGTTATTTTATATAAATTACAAATACTTATTATGTACAAAATAATTTTTTAATTATCAATTAATATAAATTTTATTTTATATCATCAATCAACTTTCTGTTTTAATAAATTAAATATTAAAACAAATCAAAATATTATCAACAAATAACTCATATCTGTTTAAATTATGCATCAACCATAACATCAGCAAATAAAAGTTAATGCAAGAAAATTTTAAAAAATAGTTTTTAGTAAATTTACCGATGGAAAAATAAAGTTCGTCGGTAAAATCTATTCGATTTTCGACATATAACTAACAACCGTCGGTAATGACAACATTAACTTACCGACGGAATAACCAATTCTGTCGATAAGTTTGCCGACAGGCATATCTTATCCGTCGGTAACTTTACCGATCGAAGACAACACAAAATAATTGCCGGTATATTCACTGATGGTTACACAAAATTTTCGTCGATAAATTTGTGACGGACATTCTGTGATTCATCGCAAATTATTATCAACAACCATTTCTCCGATACTACGGTCCGTCGGTAAATTCCATCGCTAACTTAGTTTTCCGACGGAATGGGTAGATGTTCCGTCGGTAATTTTTGTTGCTAAGCTTCATTTTTCTTGTAGTATTTTTTTATAATTATAAGAAAACAAAATCAGATCTCATGCAAAAGATGGCTTCAGTTATAATATAAAACATGAAGAGGAATAGAAAGGATCAATGCAATCATTCCAATAATATTTTCTGCTATTAATGATACTTCTCACTTCAACACTTATTAAAATATTCTATAAATTAAGAAAATTTTTACTGAATAATTTATCTAAGATAAAATGCAATTTCAATAACACTACATAATATTTTACATATATATTGGGATCGTAATACTTTCTAAGTTAGTCGTAAAATAGCTTGCAACATCACCTTCCACCAATTAGAAAGGATCTTCTGTGCGACAAAAACCAGTTGCTTGGGGTTAAATATAGAAAGTAAAAGGTTCGTTTAAATAAGAATTTAATTATTTGATTTTATAATATTAATTAGTTATTTACACATTTTTATATATTAGCGATTATATTATTTTCAAGGTTTGATTCAAACAAATATAGTCCATAAATCTTAAATAGTAACTATTTCCGAAAATTCTGCCAATGGACAATGATTTGTTTTGTTACTAAATAAAATGTTAATTTTTTTTTTGAAGGAAAAATAAAATGTTAAGTTGAACATATATGAAAAAAGAAAACAATGACCAATAAAAAAAAATGTTAAGTTGCACTTCTGTTTATCGTTTTTATAAGAAGCTGAATTGGAAGAATTATGTGCTTCTACAATCCCATGAAGTAAATATTGCATCCCAAAGTAAATAATTTGTGTTCCTGATTCTAATAAATATCCTGGATCCGCTACTACTTCCATGCGTAAGAGCTTAAATCCAAGTACATGTAGGGGAAGAAAATCGCTAATTGTGCTATAGGCTAGTTGGCAATACCTGCATTTTTATGTACATATCTTCCCATACAAATAACAAATAGTTTCCCAAAAATGTGCGTTAGTAAGTTTTTTAACTTTCTCACAATTGCTTACATGTTTGTGTAAGTCTGTGCAAGCACCAAGAATCAATCACAGGTATGCTCACATAACAGGTGTTCTAAAATTGTGAGTAATCAAATTCTCAAGAGAAGAATACACGAGAGAATCCGTCATCTGCTATGTGCAGTTGATTGCAATATGTTTCGGAGCTCGACTTGCATCAACATTAGACTTGCGCGGGGAGTCATTACACTTTATCCTTGCATGAAAAACCTCACGAACCTGCCGAAGTCCCGACAAAAGTTTAACTGATGTTGCCGTAAATTGGAGATAAAAAGGGGCTAGAAAAAAGATTTAGCCATTTCAAATGAATGGCTATCGCAGTATCTCACCAGATTGCTTACCTGATCGTATAAAACACTATCATAAAGGAGATAACAAAAAACACTGCAAGGGTACATGTTCTGCGACTTGATTTCTTCTCAAATACCTGCATATCAAGAACTTATCATACTTAGTCAAGTCCAAATTGCAATGGAGTAAAATAAACACCAAGATGAAGGCAATATAATACATAAATCAAGCATGCGTACCATTTTGAATCTATCCATGGTTCCTGACATTAATCCCCTTGATATGTCCATGCCATTGCCCTAATTTTAAGACGAGGTTCAGTAAAAAAGCATAAGAGTTTAACTTAACCAAGGGCAATACGTTTAAACAATCCAATTCTCATACCATTCGGTCAAGCATGCGGTTATGGCTCTCAACTTCCTCATGTATATCTCCCGTTAACTGTGTACAACAGAAACAGAAGTCAGTAATTGCTTCAGTTAACGGAGGACAACATATATAAGCTAGAATTTGAGGGCATTTGCTTTTTCTTGACTCGCTTTCTTTCTTTGCTATGCTTTTCAAAATCAAAGGGTCAAATGACTACTAAATAGCACCACTTAATCCAACAAAATCAAATCTTTATTCATATCTAAGCAACTATAGAGTATTAAGGACTACAAGCAAGATGCAATCTTGGTTAGTTCATGCCAATAGACAGAATACCCACAATATGAAACTTCAATCTATTTGTATGTCTGAACAACGTTTCTACAGCAAGTACAGAAGAAACTGGATCTAAGTCATCGTATTGTATCGATTGCTTACAAGAAATTTTATATGATAAGAAATGCAAAAGAAAAGGATAAGCTTGACGTTGAGTGAAACCAGAATGGTAGGCAAAATGTTAACTTTGAACAACTAGAGACTTACTCTCTTGAGGAAAACCACCCTGTCTTGCAAAGTGTCCATAGCTCTGTCATTGCCGTGCTCATTAATTTCATGAGAATATGAAGAGGAGGCCCTTAGACCACCTTCTTCCAGGCCATCATCAAAAAGACCTGATCTTGAACCACGGTTCTCTCTGCCACAATTCCCCAAAAACTACGTAATCAGAACACAAATCATTTACTCAGAACATGACTATCATTCCCATATAACAATTCCCATATTTATCAACAGCAACAATAACCAAAATAACTCAATCCAATAATAGAAAGAAACAATCTTGATGCCAAGAAATTAAGAAGTGACTGCAGATCAATATGATATTTGAATGGAGAATGCTGTAAATAAGTGGAACTGAAAACGGCGAACCTCCGGTAACTCATGGAATGGAGAGATTTCCAGTTATCTTCAACTGGGTTGATGCGAAATTGAAGGAAACGTCAAGAAAAAAATTTTGTGGCGATTTTGAAATGAAATTGATGCTCGGGATCGGAGAAAATAAAAGACTGAAACTTTGAAGAGGGGATTTTAAGATCGGAAGTATCAGAAGCCCAATACTACTATAAATGTTGAGTCCATTTTATCTATTGGGCAAAGACTATGAATTGTAAAGGAACTGTTTTTTTTTTTAATATTTTGTATATGTCTAAATTTAGTTTATAAGTCATCAAGGTTAAATTTTAGGGTTACTGAAGAATTCTAAAAAATTAAGACTTTCATAAATTAATAATTTTTTCTACAATTAATTTATATCTAGTTTCAAAACTTTAGAGTTACAAAAGAAAATTTACATTCGCAATTCCATGCATGTAATTTATAAACAAGAAAATAGAATTGCACGTGGTTCAGCCATATTTTGCTGAAGTTGAACATCGTTATTTGAATCCATAATCTGTGCGACTCTGGCTATAGAATACCTGCAAAACAATAAAGGCGGGCAGGGAGTTGACTCCCGAAAGGCCCCTCCGACGCTCAACTTAATCTCTTTGGTGAAAGTTTTGGTTGCCGAAGGTATAGAAAAGTAGGGTTGTAATCTCATACCTGAATCATGGTAGAATAGTACCTTATATATGTGATATACGCTAGGTTTAGATCTTTATGTAGATCTTTATGTTTGCATGGGAGACTAATTCCTGTGAATGGGCCGTAGATGTGCGGATTGAACGTCCTGGGCCTGAGCCTAGCACAGCCGACCCAACCAGCATGATTTTGGAGAAATCAAATAAATGGCAACCAACTTGAGAAGAACAATTATTGGTTTCATTAATTAGGTTTGACCCACTACATATGAAGGAAACCAGATCCAGAGGCCTGCCAACCTCTTATGTTCTTTCTGGTCACTATAAGATATGGGAGTCTGAATCATGTGGAGCACCGTTAGTTTGGTGGCTTAAGTTCTAGCTAGTAATGACGACATAAAAAGCTGGTGTTTGAGGTCTAAGTTTACCAGAAACAGACAATTGCTTTGGTATGCATGTATGTATCTAACCACTCAAACAAAATCCGTAGCAGCTCCTTTATTGTAACACTCAATGCGCCCTTCTACCAACTGTAACCTGTTTAATGCCCACATGATACTAACTGCTCTTATTGTCTGTTGCTTTCCTTTGATGGATTGCTCCTCCATGGGCTGAACCTTGAGTTGCTACCTCCTAAACCTGTTTTTCTTGTACATGAAAAGTGCTTTGGAGTTCTCAGGACTTAGAAGCAACCAAATTTAAAACATGGAAAGTTGAGAACCTCCAAGAATCTAGCACTTGTGCCAAGTTGCAATGTCAATCTAGGGCTTCATTACAAATTCTACAGAACAGAGTTCAGGCTTTGCAATATCAGGTAGCAATAATGGAGAGTAGCAATATACAGAAATCAGGTCATTTTCACTAAGAATTTTAAGAAATGCCTGCTTTTTTTCCGAAATACTCCAAAATTACACGCTTGTATGTACGAGTCATATACAATAATACTTGCCCCTACTAAGAGTTTTTTTTTTTTCAAAATGGTCACGAACTGCTTCTCAGACAGTATTTTTTTGCAAAAATGATAGGATCAAGCAATATGCAAATGTCAGCAAATAAAGCTCATACTTATCACAGATTTCTTCCCACCTTTTTGGGCGGTTTAAAGTACATTGCCATGAACATAGGAAATGTTAATGGTATTACATTAAACCACAAATTTGCAAGAGCTCCAGACAGCTAGGTTAAAGGAAAAGCTGAAATGATATACAAAACTTTGCACACATTATAGAGAAGCTGACTTCTTTACATAAAATTAAAAACGTATGTACTTCAAATGTCAAAACTTCCCATACCTGGTGATAAATTACATTAATCAATGCAGGTCTTTAACAAAATAAGATATCCGATTCGCAAAGCTCAGAGATTCATCCAGTTCAACTGTCCATTGTGCGTATTCAAGCTAACATCAGAAGTCACGACCTATGCTTTACAAGGTTGTTTGGGTGCTCAAATTCAACAATGCATTAATTAAGAAAAGAAGCTCGGCACTGCAACTGCCACTGCATACAATCCTCAAAATCGAAACTGCTTGCACAGTCAAGTAATGCATTTTGCTGATGTTCATACCGACATATGTAATTCAACCCCATAAGAAGCTCACAAATAGCTGCCTCTGTCTTTTCCCTGTCTGCAAAGTACAATGTCTGAAGCAGAAGAACATTTGTTCTTGATACAATCTGATGTTGCTCAAAATTACGTTCACTTTGCCACCTGATCATGTTATGTGCCATCGGAGCTAGCCACCTCAGAATCTGATCAAGATTTTCTTTCCAATCATGGGCAAGAGGAGCATCATATATAGCAAGGTTTTTGACATAGGACTTCAGATTAGTCTTCAATGACGTTCTCAAGCTTGTTGGTAACATTTGATACAAATCATCACGGGCTTCCTCACCAACTAAATGGGGATATCGAAGCAGTTTCTCGATCACAATTATAACATTTGCATAATGCAACGCCAATGCAGACCCTCCCAAAGTGGTTGGAGGAGCATACACGGATATCCTACTTTTGGAGCCTAATTGGATGCTGCTTGGCACACTAGTACACTTGGTTCGTCTTTGATCACAACTAAAAGGTACACTACTCAGTGGCCAATTAGAAGAGCTTGAATGACCTAGATATTTCTTCCTCAAACCGCCATTGGAATCGCTGCAGCATCCAGAAATTTGGCTAATCCGATCCTCATTTTCAACAGCACTGCTATGATCGTCATCATCAAGCCTTGAAGCTGAACTAGTCAAACTAAGGCAATCCAGGAAAAGCCTTCCAGGACTAGTCCCGCAAGGCAAAATCATATCTTCACCTCGAAAGATTTCAACTTCACCTCTTCGCAAATCAATCCTCGGTTTTATGTTAGTCAATTTTTTCATCGCCAGGCCTCTGTCAGTTGATCCTGACCGAGACTCAGTACTACTTCTCCTGCTAACAACCCGTCTAACTGGCCTTGAAATCAAGTGCGGACGATGACCATCATCAAGCTGACCAGAAACCTCCTCCCCGTGTTCATTTTTAAAAGGAGGGAAGGAAAAAAACACACCAACCCCTTCAAAATTCTCCTTACACAATACAGATTCCCCAAACACCATACAGATCCTGGCATAAATTGTGGATAAGGTCCTTGCCAACAACTCCACAGCTTTGTCATATGTCTGGTTCCAAAGAGAAATTTCCTTGAGATGCCTCACATCCTGCTTCTGCCAAATAAGTTTCTGCTCGAATGCCCTACGAGTCTCTTCGTGCTGGTTGTATTGGAACTTCTTGGTGGACTGTTCCAGTTCATTTAAAACCTCCATTTCACTATACAAATTGGAGGTCGCATTCACATACCTCTCCATCTTCCTAACCATACCTTCCATATCCTTAACCAAGAAACCCAATTCTCTCACATTAATGACCCCTTTTGTTATATCAGCATAAACATGCTCAAAACCCTGTAAGGCAGGCTCAGCACACTTCTTGCCTAGCCTGGAAACGACACTAGCGGCCTTGTTGAGGTCATCAAGTTTCTCCGCTAGAGCAAGCTCGAGAAGGCAATTCTCATTGCTAGACACCAAGTTCTTAACTCCCTCAGACTTAAAGATCTCGGCTTTGAGCTTGGAGATCTCAGAATCCGACAGGGATTTGTGGAGGTGTACTGTTTTGGACATGACAGTAGCAACCTCAAAAGAAAGTATGCCAATGGTCTCTTTGTCTTTCGTGGAATCGGATCTTTTGAGGTTCCTTTTCCTGTTAGAATAAGGCTCAAGAAGAAGTGCGTGCTTGAGATTGCTACTCACCTGATTGCCCATCTTCAGTATCCAAGGTTCTGCCACCATTTCTGCTCCAGCTTGCCCCCAGGAACCGGCTAAATATGTGAAGTACCCAGCTTTCCACTAATAGTACAATGCAAGATTCAATCTTTGGAAGAGAGAAGCACTGTAGAGTACGAAAACAAGAGTCTTTAATGGGTTTGTTGGCTAGAAAAGAAAGACGGAGAGGTACAGAAGGAAAGAGTGCGCGTGGGGGGACATTATAAGGGAAGACGTGGTGAGTGCAATTGATGGAGTGGCAGAGACGAACCGGAGACGTGATGAAATGAAACTACTTAGGATTGAGAAACACCTATGGTAGCAGTAGCAGGCGCAGCTGCGATTGAAGTGAGTCTCCTTCAATTTTGTTTTGTAGGAGGCTCTCAGTGGAGCTGTTGGTTTCAGTTTTCAAAACAAAACAAAAGAAAAAAGATTAAAAAAGGTTACTTTGATAAAAAAATTAAAAAAAATACATGACACCTTGGGGCTTGAGCTGTAATTTTATTTATCCTATTTTATTGTTCTGCCATATTCTATGTATTATTTGATTAGAACATCTTTATGACCCAAAACATCTTCACTAGTAGAGTTATAAATCTTGGTCTGCAGGAATATGAATTCAATTATAAAGTCACTTTGTTATTGCTGGCACTGGTGAGATTTCGAACTCTGTTTCAGTGACGAGTTCTGGACATAAGAGGGTTTGACCTGGTGTCCCCCTAACTTTTCGGTCAACCAAACCGAAGCTACCAGAAACCAAACCCATCGGAGTGTTTGACTTTCAATGTTCCTACACTGGCACGAAACAAGACAAGCAAATGCAGTTTACGTCAAGAGTTAGTCCCACATCCTGATGACCTATGCATATTTTCATGGCTTGAAATTTTGAATTCAGACAGTGAGTGCCCGAACTAGATTCCTGTTTCTGTTCCTGTTTCCCAGGTCGTCATGTACGTTTAAGAGACTGCAACTTTCTATTCTCGGCTCAATATTCAACGCTACGCATTTAATTGCATTTGCGAGATGAGGTGATTTAAAAGGTCAGAACTTGAGAGAGACTTGCGAAGTTAATGATCTATGATCAAACGAAAGTAGAATTAGCCTAATCTGTGATTAAATTTAAGATATATTCCAAAAAAAATTAACTGTGTTTGATTATATATAGATATATAGTACAATTACATTCAAAGATTTTAGACGAAAGTTCGGGGTTGGTGCAGTTTGACATTATATGGTGAATTAGAAAGAACAAATTGGCGGTGGTTATGGGTTTTTAACAAAGTCCATGATTTGAGTTATTGGAGAATTTTAGGTCTTGCCTGCTTCCATACTTTATATAATATATTCGGAATCAAATTACATGACAAAATCTAACGTCCCTTTCTCTCGTGGAAACGTAAGATTTCTGCCAGTTCTTGACTATACCCCAAGATGGTGAGACGTTTTGGCTTGAAACAAAATTGGATACAAGCAATTGGGGAAATTAGTCAAAAGTTAAGCAAATAGTGGGAGTTGTTGGCTTTGCTTTTCTATATACAGACAACTTTGGCTGAGCCTGAGCCATGACCAATGGACCACGCTAAGCATCAATAACAGCTTGAAGGTCGGTTCAATTGGCCCAACAAACTCTATCCTATTATTGCGAGTCACGACAAGTAACTTAAAATAATAAAGAAATATTTTTTTATAAATGAAATTTATAGATAGTAATTGAATTTAACATTTGAAAATACAAAAAAAGTAGCGATTATACGTATTCGACAATTTCTATTACAGGACGAGCTTCACCCCATCCCCGTGTGTTTCTTGTTAACCAAATAGCTTTAACTTGTCCTGGGTGAAGGATAATCAATACGAAATTACGTATTAATTTTATAATTAATCAATACAATTAGATTAACCTTACGATTGCAACATGTTATATTCAAGAATTGTATGAACAAATACTTGAAAATTGAGGACCAATTAAGTTCATTGTTATTTTCTATGAAGCGGAGCGACCGAGATACAGAGGATTGACTACTGCTATTCCAAATCCTAATTAGAAATCCGTACAGTTTTCAATGGGACAATTATATTTAAGATTGGCTAACAATAGGGTCTCCTGTGCATTACAATACATGGGCCAAGTCTATCCATCATAGCAATCCCATAAATACAGGCTCAATGACACATTTGAGAGAAGTATCAAGCCCAATTAGAAAAGTAATCACCATTTTTAGCTAAACACAACAAATGCTATAATTATCTTGACATCTAATTAATCGGAGTTTGAATAAAATAATATTTATTATGCTAATCCACATAATTAATGATAAAATTCTATCATTGGGAACTTAAATTAGTAATTAAATTTGATTCACTCACTCTACACCTAACAAAATGGTCAAGGGTAGGGATGGTAATGGGTAGGGATCGGTTCGGGTGTTACTCTACCCATATCCATATCCATTTTTTATGACTCAACCCATATTCATATCCATATCCATCGGTTTTTACGATTGACTACCCATATCTAAATCCATTGGGTTGTTCGGGTTTTTGAATATCCATCGGGTTGTATAGCACACAAAAATATAACTTCTAAATAGAAAATATAAAGAGTAGATTTTTGCGAACGCTCCAAATCAAAATTACTTTAATAATA
>JANKOE010000206.1:83679069-83690734 GCA_026284465.1 Erythroxylum citrifolium | reverse complement strand
TCAGACGATAGGAAAATCAGACGATAGGAAAATCAGACGATAGAAAGTCAGACGATAGAAAAGCAGACGATAGAATAGTAGAAAAACAGACGATAGAAAAGCAGACGATAGAATAGTAGAGAAACAGACGATAGAAAAGCAGACGATAGAATAGTAGACGATGAAAAGCAGACGATAGATTAGTGGACGAAGAAGGAAAAGCAGACGATAGAAAAGTAGATGCTACAGAACGTAGATGATAGAATCAGCCTTCGAGGTCTTCATGAAAGTAGTAGATCTCGAAGTTTTCTTTCCAATGGCATAGCAACGAACCCAATCCGGCATCTAGGTTAAAAGTTATGGCATTCGCGCCAAGAGAGGTCGAGATGGATTTCAGATATGAACATAGTTCATTGTTTAGGGCATATTTCTCTTATCCGACCTCCAAATCAGGTGATTTTGGACCAATAGTTTCTTAGGACAAATATTTTGAGTTGTGGAACTCCAAATGAGGCGTTTATTGTGCCAAAGTAAGTTAGTAGCAAGTGTCAAGGTTAGTATTAGTATTTCAGCCAGCAATCAGCGTCTCGGAAATGGGCCATCAGTCAGGGCTCATCACCCGGGACCGCCGGGCTCCGAGATCGGGGTCTGATATTTTAGTTTATTTTGGTGATGGATCAAGGTTCATATGCACAAATGATAAGTTTTCACAACAAACTATTTTGGAGTTTTGGTATGGAATGGCTACTGGTTTTAAATAAAGTCTATAAAAAATGAAAATGAAAGTTTTGAGTTGAACCAATTGTGGTTTGCATTAGAGGCTCTCGATTCACCTCTCAAAAGGAATTTGTTCATGGTTTTGTGTTCGAAACTTACTCAATTAAATGCCTATTATGTAGAAATCTTGTTAATCCCTAAAGTGTCATAGTTTGAAAAGATATTCAGGCATTTGATTATATATTTTCAATTATTCTTGTTTATATGATGTTATTAAATAACATAGAAGGCCTGAGAAATTGAAATCATGAGTTATAATGTTAAATAAGTAACTCAAGGATGGATTATTGCTTATGATTAATGATATTAAAGAGATTTATTAATATGCTCGATGAATGTGATTATATATCCGAAGTTAACATATATGTTGACTTGAGTATGATTAATTGCCTATTAAAGCATGTTTATGTTAACATTATTATTGGTTTAAATTATATATTAAAGTATCACTCAAATGTGAACTCGAATACACAATCAAAGTTTATCGTCTGTTTAAATCCATCAAGATTAATTAAAACATTAGTGCATGAGCTTGTGTAATGTTTGTAGCTTCTACCAATTTGTTTGCTTTAAGAAATTGGTTAATTAAGTTTAATTGGCTAAACTATGCGGACTAGTCTGAGTAAATCTAGTTTCAGCTAATTGTTATAGATTTAGACCTAGCAATAGTTTCGGTTGAAAAGTCTGGAACCATTATTGAGACCAGTACAAAAGTTTACAAGTATTTTTATGAGGATTAGGAGTAGTTCAATAGGATGAGCTTCAACTTGATTTGGAAGACAATAGTTAAAAATGACGAGTCAGCAATGCCCAAAATGAACAATGTAAGGGAATTTATAATGAAAATTAAGGAGTACTCCCAGTAAGATATAACTGATAAGTTTATTATGGGAATATGAAGAGTGAGCTGATGATTAAAAAGTTTGATAGGTCACAACATATTCATAATTAAGTGACGAGCTTGGCAAATCAAGCGGTAAAGCTAAAACAATGGGTATGGATGTGATTGAGTCCTTTCTGGTTTAGTTTATTATCAATTCACTTCCTCCTTATAGGTGATTTGTAACACCCTTAATGAAAAACAAAACTTTCAAGCTATTAAAGTCATATTGGTTTAGTAGGAAGAAGCACTTTGTCCTTCTCACAATTCATGATAAAGCTAGTAGTAGTAAAGCTAAATTGGGTAAGAAAGATAAGAAGAAAGGCTAAGTCTATAAGGAGCAGAGGTATTGCTTATATAAGAAGGCTGATCACTTTAAGAAAGATTGTTCATAAAGAAAGGCATGGTTCGAAAAGAAAGGTATATACTATGTTTTAGTATGGTTTGAATTAAATCTTATTGAAGCGCCTAACAGTATATGGTGGTTAGATTATGGTGAAATTGCTCACGTATCACATATTATGTAAGGATTGCTTTCAATCCAACCTATAAACAAAACTGAAAAGTCCTTACATATGAAGGAAAGAATAAAGGCACAAATAAAGGGAACTAGGTAGATCATATTGATTTTAGATACTGGTTGAATCTAGCAAAGTATCTTTATGTTCCCAATTAGGGTCTATTTTTAAGATTGAAAATGATGTTTTTCCATTGTATAAACATAAGTACTATTATAGTTATGGTACTTTAGTTGATTGTTTATATCGTATCAATCTTGATATTAATTTTGCTAAATCTAAGTTTTATGTTAAATATAGTGTAGATAGTAAATGTAGTGTGTATAATGAGTATTTTACTTTATTGTGCCATTAAAGGTTAGGTCACATATTCAAAGAAAGAATGTTAACGTTAGTGAAAAGTGAAATCTTACCTCAATTTGATTTTTTTATTGGGATATGTGTATGGATCACACTAAATGCAAGCAAACTAAATGTATGCTAAGGAATCTAATCACAAAAAGTAGTCTAACTCTATGAGTTAATACAAATTGACATCTATGTTCTTTTTTAAGTTCCATCTTAGGATGAAGAAAAGTATTTTATAAATTTTATTGACGGCTTCTCGCAATATTGTTACTTGTATCTACTGTATAAAAAGTCTCAATCAGTGTACATCTTTAAGGTGTTCGTTGACGAGGTGGAAAAGTAGCTAGATAGAAAAGTACAAGTAGCGAGGACTAGAAAAAGTGGTGAATATTATAGTAAATTTGATGAAATTGGATAATAGCTTAGTCCATGTAGAAAACTATTTGAAAGATAAGGCATTTGTGCACAATATTCAACACTTAATACACCATTACAAAATGATGTAGTTGAAAGGTAAAATCGTACTCTTATGGATATGGTTAGGAGTATGTTAAGTTAATAAATCTGTACCTTTATCCTTGTGCATGCAGGGTAGCAGGAACCGATTGAAACTTTAGCATAGGCTAATGAACGTATCCCTTTAGCTAATTTAATTCGATGGAGAGATAAACCAGTAACGCTTTCTATCGTGTAAGCAAGAATGGTTGGATCAACTTTATTTTGATTTTGATTTGTTTTGATACTGAATGAATTGAATTTCCATGAGCATAAAAAATTTGTAAAAAAAATGTTTATTTTTAATTAGTCTTATATTATGAGAGGAGTTGAGATGACTGGATGATAACAAAGTCAGGAGATAGTTGAGTTGCCTAAAGGGTGAATTCAAATCAGTTATAAATGAATCGTCAAGACAAACAAGATTCAAGGTAATATCAAAAGATGCAAGGCTAAACTTGTTGTCAAAGATTACTCTTAAAAAGATGATATTAACTATAAAGTCCAATTTCAAATATGGACTTTTAAAGGGTTGTTATAGCTTTAGTGGCTCATTATGATCTAGAGTTTTACTAAATGAATGTAAATATCGCTTTTTTTAATGGTAAATTAAGAGAAGAAGTTTATATAGCCCTACAGAAATTGTTTCCCACCATAAGAAAGGATAACTTAATGCGAAAGTTTTAAAAAAGTTAATATATACACTGAAACAAGCTTTCTAATAGTGGTATCTTAAGTTCAGTGGTATCATTATGTCATATAGTTTTATAGAGTATACTGTTGATTGGTATATCTACATGAAGGTCGATAAGAGCAAGTTCAATATTTTGGTCCTACATATTAATGATATCCTTGTTGTTAATGATGTTAGCTTTTTCCATAATGTAAACAAGTTTCTCTATAAGAAATTCAAAATGAAAGATATAAGTGAGGCATCCAATATAATAGGAATAGAAATATTATATGATTATATCACAAGGAATATTTAGATTGTCTAAAAAAAGTTATATCAATAAAGTAATAGAGAGATTCAAAATAGAAAAATACTCTATAGGAGTAGTTCTAATTTAGAAAATGGACAAGTTTAATGACCTGCAATGTATTTAAAACAATTTGGAATAAAAGGCAACGAAATCTATTTGATATATGCTCGTATATGCACTTAAATGGATATCATCTTTATTGTTGCAATGTTAGGTTGATACTAGAGTAATCTTGTAATGGACCACTAAAAATTGTAAAGGAAGTGTATAGGTAATAAGGATTACAGGCTCATAGCTGTAAAGGAAGTATTTTGGTACTTGCAAGGTATAAAAGGTTAGATCACCTTGAATGGCCCTGTTTCTCTTGTTTTTCGTTTTTCGAACAGAGATCTGTTAAGAGAGCCCACATTTTTCCATCAATTTGAACCCCTGATCTCAAGATCCCGGAGTCCAAGAGCCTACAAAATACTAATCCCCTGTTGAGTCGTGAAAAGGATACGAGCATGGAAATCTGGCTGTAAAATTTATTATCTCCAGCCCAGGGCTTAGCTTAGGCTCGAGGCCTTAACACTTGTTACAGAAAATATTCTCCAAATTTGTACTTTAAATAAAAAAAAATTCAATTTTAAACTTAATTTTTCAGTTTAACTAACCCAATGCATAAAATTATAGAACAAATATAGTTTTTGTAGTTGTGCTTTTAAACAATTGAAAGAACTCATCTGCAAAGCAAAACAGAAATCCAACTACATTCCACATACCAGCGGAAGGAGAAACCACCCGTGTAGTTCCAGCCAGAACGCAGAGCTAAAACTTGCAATGTTTCGCTCAGATTATTTATGTCAGTAAAGTATGATTTAAAAAATTTAAATTAATTTAACAAAACTTAAAAAAAGTTATTTATATGCACTGAAATAAACGTTAGAATACTATTTTTTGTACCACATGCTAATTTCGCATCAGAAGTATCAAAATTGATCGTCCAAGTTGATTTTCTTAATAGCTTAGATGACAATGAGATCCTTCATTTTGTAGTCTGCACTCGATGTTCCACATTTCCACTCTTAATTTATTCATTTATATAAATAAAAGGATCTTTTATTTAACCAAAACGGCCGACACCTATGCCGTACTACTAGTCTGCGCCAGTTGTCTACCTACCAATCGTGTTCATTAAAGGAGTAAAAAAACATAAGTTGTAACCAAACACAACGCTGAAAATGTGCACCTTAGAGAAACGAGGCTCAATCTTTTTTCTAACCCTCACCGGCGACGATGACCACCGCTTCAATCCCACAGTCATCGGATCTATCCTCTCCGCCCTCCGCCAGGCCAAGTCTGAGGCCACTCGCGGCTCCGTCCTCATCACTACCTCACAAGGGAAGTTCTTCTCCAACGGCTTCGACCTCGCCTGGGCTCAGGCCGCCGGCTCCCCGTCCAAGTCTCTCGAACGACTCAGCCACATGGTCAGTCTGTTCAAGCCGGTGGTGGCAGAGCTAATCTCGCTCCCCATGCCAACCATCGCCGCCGTCCAAGGTCACGCAGCTGCCGCCGGGTTCCTCTTCGCCTTAAGTCACGACTACTTTCTCATGAGAAGCGACAGAGGCGTGCTGTACATGAGCGAGATCGACATAGGGCTTTCATTGCCGGATTATTTCGTAAGCACGTTTCGCGCCAAGCTCGGGTCGGTTATTGCTCTGAGAGATGTTCTGTTGAGAGGCGAGAAGGTGAGAGGGGGGGACGCGGTGAGGCTCGGAATCGTGGACGAGGCGCACAGGGACGAGAAGAGCTTGGCAGAGGCAGCGATAGGGCTTGGAGAGAAGTTAGGGGCGAGGAAGTGGAAGGGCGACGTTTACAAGGAGATAAGGAAGAGTTTGTATCCTGAGTTATGTGAGATCCTTGGATTGAGTGCTGAGAAAGTGAATTCTAACCTGTGATTTTTGTAACCCGTTATTGCTGCTAAGAGAATAAATTAAATCAAAAAAATGAAAAAGCTGTTATTTTTGTTATTATTATTATTTTTTTACTTTAACAAATTAAAGGGATTAAATTCATAATGAATATAAACAAGAGAAATTTTTATAAATATTTTTTGAAAACTTTATAATGGGGTTTTGAGGGTCGGCTGAGCGAGCCAACCCTGTGTAGTTCCACAAATTATGTCGGCCATATGTCTTGATAGCCATACGGCACCCGTCAATACAGAACGGGTATGGCATATTTAGCCAACCGACCCTTTTAAAATTCTTCAGCTGAGCCAGATGAATTATTTATAGAATTGCTTTTCTCCTCCTTTCTTCTTACTTTCGATGTGGGAAAGACAATTCAATGTCTGTTTTGTGCAACCCATCAGCTCTTAAATTAACTATTTCTCAACGCATACATTTTGCCAAATGCTTGTAAAGATAGTCGAAACTATGAAAGCTCGAGTTCACAAGTAGTTAATTCCAATCCTTAAAGCGGAGTCCTACCCGAGGGAATCTATCTTCGTTACAACCTCTTCATTGGAAGAACAGAATCTCAAGCTTCATCCCACATTATGATCTTATGCACTTCCCAAGTTTCTGTCCACAAAGACGACGTATGGTTTTAGATACTCAAATCAGTAGGGTTGCTTTACCTTCTACGCAAACTGTGCCTGCTTCATTTGGCAGACGGGCAGATCAGAATTTGAATATTCGACCTTACATATCAGTCCCCACAGATCCCGTTTCCTCGAGAGCAGGCTGTATGTGATCTCTTCAGAACCTGAAAGTGAGAGGTAGAGCTATAAAAACTGCGGATAAAAAAAAAGGGGAAGAGGGAATAAAACTTTTTTGAATCTTCTGATAGCTCACTCTTGACCATTCTTTTAGATTTCATAATTTCCTGAAGGATTATTCTTTTGGCAAGATATCAAATAAGATACTCAGTTAACAACATAATTGCTACTTTTGAACCAGAGCAATAAATTTCAGTCACCTTTTAAGAATTTATATAGCACATTGCTTGTGCCTGAAGATAATAAGAGTCCTTGTATTTCCTGCCACTTCCAATGTAAATTCCATTACGGATCCAGTCTTCCCTTTGTATCCAAGCATCCCGACCAAAATCAAGAATTCCAAGGATCTGACATCATTATAAGGTCCGTAAAGCGTAAAGTTAGTTAAGAGGCTAGGCCAATCTATCTGTTAAAAGAAAGTAGCTACACAATCGATGAAAATTAAAGCGCATGCTAAAGCAAAATGACCCAACTCTGTCTAGGAAGGAATTTCTAAACACTGAAAAAACAATACAACAATTTCTAAGTTCAGTTTGAATGACATAATATTCAAGCAGTTTCAATACAAGAGCATTACTCCTAATATCTGAGGACCGAACCTGGGATATGACATATGCTCAAACTAGTACCAGGCAGTACTTTCATTTAGGCCAATAGATACACCCTAAAGCAAAAAGGACCTAGGGTTCAGATCACCTGTTCCCATTATTCTATGCTTACCTTGTTTTATAAGGACCCATTTATTGGGTAGATGCTCATGAAAGAAAGTAGGTACAGAGTAACGAGAATAGGTGATCTGTTCCCTGCCATCTGAGTTTCTAAACCTGGCACAAGTACACATATTGCCACAACTGAACTTTTATTTTCCAGGACATTCTCTCCATGTCATCTATTGTACGCCACATTGTACTTCATTGACTGACTTAGTTTAAGGCAAGCAAGCTTGGTGATCAAGATCCACAAATTTAGAATATTGCAGTGCTAAGACCTCACATCTAAACCCCCCACTTTGCATCAGTAAACCTTGATTTTCAATAAGTGCTCAACTTACCACACCGCCTTTCCAGGGCACAAAAGTTGGGTTTGTTCTTGACTGCAAAACCTGTTTAAGAATAGAAACAGTATATAAACATTAACAAGCATTAGAATTTGATATAAGAAAATTAACAGCACTTGAGATGCAAAAAGACTTGGGAATTGGAATGAAATTGTTAGATTTCAGTATTATTATGTCATGTAACTTATAAAGGAAAATTAATTAGATATCTTATATTGAAAAAGTTTCTAGCATATAGTAAAACATTAGAGGTAGCTTGTATTATCCTCCTACTACAATAACTTACTGAAGGAATCAAAGGCAAAAAAGAAAAGAAAGTATATAACTTACTGAAAAGGTCAAAGACAACAAACAAAAAAAAGATATCATGAAATGATGGGCGATAGGCAACATATCTATGTTGTGCAAGCTAACCTCCACTGTGTCTATTGCTTCATTTGAAGGAATTGCATGTAATACTCTGCAACAGAAATGCAATCTTCTTTCAAAAAAACAGATATGCAATCTATGAATAGCGAAAAGAAAGTTAAGGAGACGATAGCCAAAAAAAACTGACGGAACCAGCTTGATTCAAATAGAGCATCTAAACGAAGTAATTCTGGTCACATTTTTAGCATTGCATTCTGAAAGTTTTATTACATAATTCTGTTCACAATATATGCTTCAAAATACTGTTTTCTCATTGTTATTTAACTCTAGTCGGCCAAACTGAACAGACCACTGTGCTTCAAGTAACATCCAAATGAAGTAATTCTGGCCACGTTTTTTACATTGCATTCTGAAACTTCCAATACATAATTTCGTTTACATTATAAGCTTCAAAGTACTGTTTACTTATCCTTTATTTAACTTTAGTTCGCCATTTATCGTAGTCCTCTATGTAGCACATAACAGCTATCACATCCAGAGGTCCAGTCAGACAGCACAACCTTACTGCTAACAAAGAACAAAACCAACCTCTCTTCCATGGAAGGAATAATGCCAGCTGTTAGAGCCACTCCACCAACCTAGGGTAGAAAATTATCATTCTTGTATATTTTTTTTTACACACAAAAGAACCATGAAATTTTGATTTTCTACATGCAAAACTCACCAACTGTATGCTGCAAAATAATTTTCTCTGGAGGTCAATACGACCTGTTGATACAGCATAATAGAATCAGTATCAAGCTCAAGATCAATTCAAGATGCAAGACGACATGCAAATCTCACCTGTTGAAAGGATGCTGTTAGTGATAGCTTCTGCGAGGCCAACTTTCTCTTCCTTCTTGGGTTTAGAAGCGAAAACTGGATAGTTGTCCCACATTGGTAATCCAACATTAATTCCAGAAAATAAACCATCTGACATGTCAGGTCTCCTCGGATATTCAGTGTGCAACGTATCTTCCAGCATATCATCATAGTCATGAAACCTGTTTGGTATACCATTATGGTACACAATTAATTCAGCAGATTCCTTTAAAAGTAGATGAAAGAATGTTACAACACCGCAAGAAACTAAGAATCATCCTACCAAGTCCGAGGTGGCGGAGGAGAAACATCTGGAATTAAAAGTATTGGATAGAACAGACCCATTGGAGGTACCTGTCGACAATATTTGTCAAGGTTATAGTTCTGCTTAGCTCCTCATCTCTCCAAAAAGCAAAAAACAAAAACAGTAGTGAATTTCTAGCATACATACATTTAGAGCAGTTAGCCTAGTCTTATGTGAGCCAGGCTGTGTACCATCCTCATAAGAATGGACTATAGCAACAGCATCAAGTTCTCCTTCCTGCGTACAACAAACAAAATTGCATGGGGGATAAGTCCAGACGGTCGAATAAACTTCTGTTACTAGAAATTGCATTATATAAAAGTCCATTTTCTAGTCCAAGAATCAGGGTCTATGGTTGGCCTGTTTACATACATATTTTGGTATTAAGTTGGGTCTATTCAATATAAAGATCCCAAAAGAAGGAATGGGTCATTTTATAATTTAAGAAGATCATTGATACCTTTCACCACCAATTGGCATAATAAAAATTAATCCAAGGACATAATATGACAAGGTTTAGCTCATCGCCACTAATACAACCAACAAGCTACATGATTATTTGTTCAGTTGTATTTGTACATGAAACCTTGTTTATATGGAGAAATATTTTACATGAAGCCTTGTTATCTCTTGATTTACAGAAATTGGATTTTATAATTTATTCTAATTCTAACAAATCAAGGGTGATTATGGTCAATTCTAAGAATTCCGATAAACTTTAATGCAGATTGGGTAGCTTACAAAGATTAGAGTCTATTAATATTGCATCTCACAAGTGTCAATAGAAAAACATGGAGGTAAAGAGCAATACTTATTCAGGATAGCAGAGATGGACATTAGATGACTATGCAACATGCAACTTGATTACCAAAATGAAACTAAACTTGCAATGCAGACACTTGGACTAAAAGAGAATGGAAGGAGAAGGTGGGAAAGCTCACTTTAATCTCACAGTAAGACTCTTTCAGTCTGTTAAGCATCAACAGATCCATAGGCTTTGTCAGAATGTCAGTTCGAATTTGGGGCCACGTCTGATGATGTCTTTGAGTCCAGAGAAGGCATCTTGATATATCCTGATGTAATAAACTTTGTAAACAACTACAAACGAATTCTTGGCTATGGAAATCACATAACCAACAACAAGAAAGAGATGCTTAATAGAACTTATTTTTATGATACTACAGAAACAATGGTGCCAGCCAGAAAGGTAAAAATGAAAAGGGTAGAGATGGCATGGCCTAGCTGGGCTGGCAAAGGTGAGGCCCAAGTCTGGGCTCACTCCGGCCCCCCAAAATGATGTTATTTTGTGCATCCCATTTCTTAAATTTAAGATAAAAAATGACGCTGTTTTGTGGCAGGGGGAATTCAGGCCATCAGGCTGAGCCTCCGGCCGGGTTGGCAAAGGTGAGGCCCAAGTCTGGGCTCATTCCAGCCCCCCAAAATGACGTCATTTTGTTCATCCCATTTCTTAAATTTAAGACCAAAAATGACGCTGTTTTGTGGCAGGGGGAATTCAGGCCATCAGGCTGAGCCTCCGGCCGGGTTTCATGCCAGCTGCCATCCCTAAACAAGAACATGAAAACACTAAAAATTATGACTGCTACAGCTATACTTTAAGCAAAACTTGAAGCACTTATATTACAAATGGGGATCTATACAAAGTTGGTCCGAAGTTGGCATATTTAACATCGTCACTTTATTTACAATTCACCCATTCATCAGGCAGTTCCTTTATCACATTCGATTAATCACTACCATTTACAACCCACCCATTTATCAAGCAGTTCCTTTATTGTATTTCTGTGCTTAGAAGTCTTCTTCCAAACTAAGACTTGCACTGCATTAGATCACAATACTCTTTTGCAAGAAAAAAACCTAACTGATAAAAAGCATCAAAAGCAAAACAGAAGACAAACAAAAGAGAGAGGGGGAGAGAGAGAGAGAGAGAGAGAGAGGATGATAGGCAAGTTTCGACAAATTAGGGGTAGAAGTAACGAGATTGTGACCGGAACTATAGGGTTTAAAGAAAATCTCTTGAATAAAATTCAACGACAACAAAAATTAGATGTAATACGCTATAGAATCCCTAATTTGTACTAGTGGTAGCAGAGCTCATATTGGTAATAGGAAAACAATTAGTAACTGGGAAAACATGGACTTACTGAAAAATGAAAGCTAACAAAAGTTGGAAAACGTCACAGAAAATAACTAAAATAGGAATATGATCCTGTATAAGAGGAATATAAATAGGAATACTGATAGGAACCAGAAAAATAGGAGAGTAGAAATAACTGAGAATGGAACTTTATTAATGATTTTGAGAGCAAGAATCT